>BQKZ01008049.1:3220-29349 GCA_036244855.1 Temnopleurus reevesii | reverse complement strand
TACTTCAGATTGCCGCTGCGGCACTGAGTGAAAACTTCAAATGTCTTGCATCAATCGCTGTCCGTACCCCTTCCACGGACTCCCTCAAACCAGTGGTGAACAACACCGAGAGGGAAGACTATCTGAGCAGCGCCCCCGTTGTTCGTATCTGGAACATTGATAAAGGCACGCCGTTGATGGAGGTGGAGCTTAACGTCACCATGACAAGGTTTCATAAGATTCGTTACCAAGGTGACCAGTTGATCGTCTTCATGCACATGAAGTGGTCTGATACATTGAATGAGAATGGTGAGTTATTGTCTGCATTATTTAAGACATTACTGTCCTTTCGCTATACAATGGGAATGCTACTTGAGACGTTAGATTTATGGGGAGCCAAAGTAGAGGATAATCTGCTCTGGAATACAATGAGCCTAGGTGCCTTAAAAGTCATTTTGTTTAGAAAATAACAACCTTCGCAAAAATGTGTGAATTACCGCTTTGGTAGTCCATAAATTTAACGTCGTAAATAGCGGTCGCGTTGCAAAGCGAAAGCCGAGTATTATGTTTTTCTTTGAAGTGGGAAAAACACTGTCTGGAACAATAGAATTTCCATTCTTTGGCTCACTACATGAAGTTTATATCGGGGGGGGGGGGATTATGCAAGAAGACAACAGCAAGATTGCTAATTCATTTTTCAAAAATTGACTTATTATGTTACAAGCAGTGTTCAATAAATAGAAATACTTCATCTCCATATCAGTTTAGATTTTTGAGAGTGTTGAGTCAGATGAACAAAGTCCAAGATGGAATTGATGTTATGCAATGTGCGATCGAAGGATTCTCTACTTTCTGTTATTCTTTATAGTGATTCAGTACAAACACATCCATATGGAAAATAAATTAAAGAAATGATGAATTGTGTGCCTCTTAATGTAAATTGCCCATATTTATTCACCGTGCCTCCGCTGTATCTCAATTCAAAACTTTGCTCAAAGCCTATTTCATTAAGCTGTTAACTGCATTTGTGGGTCGGTCAGTGGAAGTGCACACCATATTTATATCTATTTAGTTGATTGCCACTGTTTTTGTTAGTTTTGTCTATGTTAGCTGTGTATTATTTCTTTTTTCTTCATTTTCTTTATTGGGTAATATTTTTTTCGTAATCCTATTAAACACTGTTCGCTTAGAAACATCCGTTTTAAGCGCCTAATGATTGTTATGTGTTATTATTATTATCATTCAGGTCGATGTCATTCGAGGAGTGCACGAGTGAGACGCATCGTAGAGCATGAGCTTAAACAAGGTGAGATCATGGTTACGGTTTTGGACTCCTCTTCTGGCTACGCTCTCTACACCGACAAGCGTCCAGGTCTCTACACCAAGATGAGCGTCCCCAGACCTCAGTTCATCAAGGCACAGCTCTCGGCTAAGGAGAACGCTCAGAGGGCGTTCTTAAGCTGCGTCCAGGATGGGGTGTTGATTACGAGACGCGTTGGGGATAATCAGCCGGTGGGCAAGTTCAGGCAGAAGGATGATGACGTGACGGCATATGCGTTCTCGGCAGATAATAATCGGACATTGGTGGGAGTAGATGATGGAACCGTGCATCTCCTGCAGATTGTTTGAGAGGAATGATTCACTTATGCCACCCTGGAGCCAGTTGCACGAAATATTCCTAGCTATCCTCTTCTTGCTAAGATGTGTTAGCTTCTGGTACCATCCTCTTGACACAGATGTATTCACCTTTGTGACTATGTTAAGAGGGTGGCACAAGAAGTTAAGACGTCTTTATGAAAGTGGGAAGAGGAAAGCTAAGACTATTTCATGCAGTTGGCTGCTGAATTGTTATTCCTAAGCTGTGTCCAAGATGGGGTCCTCATTCAGAGGCTTGTCGGGGATAATCAGCCGGTCGGCAAGTTCAGGCAGAAGGATGATGACGTGACGGCGTATGCGTTCTCAGCGGATAATAATCGAACATTGGTGGGAGTTGATGATGGCACTGTGCATCTCTTGCAGATTGTTTGAGGGGGTGATTGTAAGTGGGGAATGGTTCTCTGGTGCCATCCTGGGGCCAATTGCATGAAATGCATTTCTGCCAAATATTACAAATTTTTAGTAATCGTTACTAATTTTGGCCTCAGATTTGTCAAATTTTGTGTTAAACCTGATAAAGATGACTAATTTTTCCAACCTAAGCACCATGAACTTCAATTTAGAATATGTGAAGATTATTCATTTGTTCCAGAATTATTACTAATTTCTACTGGATCGTGTTGGCAGCTATGGAAATGGTCGTAGCTATCCTCTCCTTGCTATGAAGACGTGTTAACTTCTTGTGCGTCCTCTTGACATAGAGGTATTCACATTTGTGTCTGTTAAGAGGGTGGAGCAAGAAGCTAAGATGTCATAGCAAGAAGAGGATAGCTAAGACCATTTTGTGCAATTGGCCCCTGAATAGTTTTCCCTTGTTGATGACTTTTCAATAAACGGTACAAATCTCAATGGATGTCTGCAATTATTCATAAAAATAAAAATCTTGGTATGGATCCTATCATCCAGCTTTTCTAAAAAAAACCCTAACAAGCGGTAGGGGGCACAAAATTTGAGCAGACGACCGTTCTCTTTTATCTTCTCCTTGTTCGGGAGGGGAGATGGGGCAGCGACCGTGGGTATAAAGTGGTTGTAGGAAGGAACAGATGGGGATGGAATGGGGATGGGAATGGAATGAAGAAAGGGATTGATTTTAGGCAGCCACTAGTGGGACTGATTATGGTAGCTAGATGAGTAGTATTCAGCTGTTGAATCCAAATATATGATTGATAAAGTACAAGAGGAATGATCATTATCCACAGGATTTATCTGGAATATAATATTCAGTAAGTGTAAGTTTCTGATGATGATGTAATGACATTTCATATCATTTTCTACAGATCGTTGTTTTTTGTTGTGTATTCTCTCTTTTGTATATCCTTGTACTGTTTATCTAACCATGTACGAGTATTGATGTTATTGCTCTTGTCAAACTTGTTTATTTATGGACCACTGCCTTATGCAGAGAGACTGAAATAAAGTCTCGAATTGAATTGAAATGAATTGAAAAAGTCCAATCATTAAATTGATAACAGATCTGGTATACACAAGATAGAGCATACAATCTTCATTCAAATTGATAATAACTGTTGGCATGAGATTCATTTCTTATGCTGCCATGTTTTATTATTTGCCAGCTGTGTAGTGGTGACTGAGGAAATTATGTACCGGTATGTAATGTCATGACACTGATAGTGAAATACACGATAGATGATGGGCAGAATTGTATTCAAATGACTGCAGGCTACTATATGCAAATTGAATCAAGATTCCTAATTTTTCTTCACACATTCCAAATGTTTGGTATGCATTTTCTTCTAATTGAGTATTCAAATATATGCAATTTTTTTGGTGTTTAAGTTATGCAGGGTAAGGTACTGTAATTTAACCCAATTTTTTGGCAAATTTTTGGATTTGAGACATATTAACACATTGGAAGGTTGTTATTTTCCTGTTTTGAACGATTCAATGTACACAAATACATGAGTGAATAATGTTAGCTTATACATTAATCGAATGGAAGCTTTTAAGAAAGTGATGTTCATTTTATGTGATATGTGAAAATTCTGAGTCTTTGCCATCAATTGCATTTTAAATGTATCAAATCTAAACTTTTCATAAACATTAATGTGGGAAAAAAATCATGCAAGTAATATGATTGAACAGTATTTATCTTGTATTTATTGTGAGAACCATTGATGAAGATGTCTTTCTCAATAGTTACTGATAAGAGCAGTTCAATGCAAAGTTATTTATAACAAATTTCTAAATGTTCTCTAATTGGAAATTGTATATAAAAGTTTATCTTTCTTTGAATCATTGTGCAAACTGTAGATATTGTACTTTTGTATGAAATATATTTTTATTAGTAAAGGCTGAATACGTTATGTTAGTGTAATATTTGTAGTGGATGTATTTTTTTAATGTTAATCAGCCTTTCTTTTGACTTTTTGTTCAAAATTATTTATTTTCTCATGTAGCTGTCTTTCATAGAAGATAATGTCAATTCAAGAATTTGAATTGCTGAGGAACTGTACTTCTATCAACCTGCCTCTTAGGTATATTATTTTGAGTGTGTGATAATAAGTAAGTCTTTCATAAACATTTAGGTAAGATTAGTCAGTACAATCTGTGTGTGACAGTAACTTGTGTGATAGCATTACATGTATATTGTAGTATTACTTTACCAGACAACAATGCAACATTGACCTGCCATTCTGGTATATAAGTTATTGTGAGCCCTGTGTGTGATAGCAAGTAAAAGATTACTTCATAAGTCTTTCAAACATTTAGGTGAGATTAGTCAGTACAATCTGTGTGTGACAGTAATTTGTGTGATTGCATTACATATGTACAATGTATATTGTAGTATTACTAAGTTGTATTTTGCCAGATAACAATGCAACAGTTTAGTGTTCAGAATTGCCTTCATGTATTGATACTTTATTTATAATTTATGACAGTCAACAATGTATTACAGTCAACCTTGAACTCTGAGAAGTTAAACAAATTACATAATTTGTAGCTCTTTTTAAGTACTCTGACTATATTTTACTATTTTATCAATTGTAATTAGAATTTTCTCTAACTTAGTCAAAGATATTTATTCAGTCCCTACAGATTTGACTTAGGTAAGGTTAAATGTAGTCGTAATTTGTTTAAACAATTTATTGTTTTTCCTCTCAGCGAACAGAAAAACAAATTCAAACGTGTTTTGCATAATGACATATACAGGTACATGTAGTAGGTGATATATAATTCACAAGTTAACCTGAAAAATGCTTGAATGTCCTTTTAATTCTGCATGACAGTATTTATGAGTCAGTAATTATCAAATTATCTATGTGTGTGACAATCGATGTTGTGAAGTTCGTGTGTGAAATTTCATAGGTGAGACAGTAGAAGTTTTAATACAGTCAAACCTGTCTACAGTGGCCACCCCAAGGAAAACATAAAAAGTGGCCACCGTAGACAGGTGGCCTCTACAGACAGGTTCTATAACATGCATTTTCACCTGGAGGGATTCAATCTAAGTGGTTACTATAGACAGGTTTGACTGTATATGAAATTTGTTCAGTGTTAGGTTGGTGTTATGGTTATCAATGCTGAAAATTGTAAATGGTAAAGTCTATAAATAATTCAATGCCAAGTATATATTATTATTGTTCATAACTTCCTGTTTTATGAAAGTCAAATTGACTTGCATCTGATATGAGTAAAGTTCCAAAGGTAATACCAAATTACATTTATGCAATTTGCAAATGTTATTATTATGCATGTATGTTTCCTCTGTGACAATTTATTTAAAAAGTCATATGCCAAAAAGAAACATTGCAAAATGTGTGTCGATATTGTAAAATCTGGTTGTAAAACCTAATTGTATTGCAAGACATTGTGTGAAAAAAAATTCTGAAATGAGAATTCCCCGTATAAATCATGACTTTAAAAAAATTTCATTAGATTTTCCATGTCACTCGTATTTTAAAAGATATAGATTTAACTGCATGGAAATGTGTAAAGTTGGTCATAGTCACCCAGCAAATGGATTGTACAAATCCATATTGGAATAGTAAGAATTTTACCCAAAAAGTAAATTCACTGTGATAGTATAATTATTAAGAATCACAAAAAAATCAAATTTAACAGTTCCCAATCAAAAGGTGAGTGGATTGAATATTTCTTAGCAAGTAAGAAATACAGCACAAAATTTTGTACTGAACATAAAATGAACTGATCTGTCTGCATGCAGTGTAAGAAGGTAGCTAGTTTAAAATATTGGTATTATACATAATTTTAGAAATACACGTATGTACTGTAAAAGTGGTTTCTTTCGCGTTGGTCTTTGCGTTTGATGTTGAACCGCGAAATTAATCTCGCGCGAAAATGTTTCAAAAAACATGCAAAATTAAGCACGCAAGGAAATGTCCAAAACTCGTCGTTTGTTACAGCGCTATAACGCACACACAAAGATTTCGCGCATTGCGTGTATTAATGGCCAACACACACACACACACACAGTATAGCATCACATTGTAGTAATAAGCACAAAAAATATCTAAATTAAACTGTATTTTCATGTGAAAAAAAGTTTTTGCCGACTGAATTCACAAATTATTCCGACCGCGAATCTAAACAAACGCGAAAAAGTCGACACCAATGGAAACCGCGAATGTTTCTGGACGTGAAAGAAACCACTTTTACAGTAGTTTCTAGTAGTGTGAACCTGCCCCTTCACAAGATATGTTTGATGTTATAAAATCATAGAAACAAACTAAAGGGATAAAGATTCCTTGCATTTTATATGTTTAGATCAGGCTCAGATTATGATGAATCACAATCTTACACCTTCTCCAAAAGTAGAATATTTTATGTGTTATATAGAATTAGAGAGGAAAAATTTAATCTGGATACCATTCCAGCCATATCTTGCATGTTAAAGATCAATTTTGAAGGAAATATATCTGAATATCTATCTTAAAATTTTGAATAGTACCATTTATTGTCCATTTTGAATTGTTCGTAAACTTTTGCCCACCTTGAACTTTTTTTGTATGTAAATTAATGTAAATTAATGTAAATTATATGGATAAGTCTGAAACCAGAGATATGTATTATAAATATAAACAGATTTTTAATTAATAAATGTACAGTAATCAAGTAAACTATCACAAGTGTCATTGTATCTCATTTTTGTGTTTTAAGGTGGTATAGAACTTAAAGGCTGTTATCAAGTTCTATCAAGTTTGAAACCATTTGTAATACCATTTTGCAGTGCCAACCAAAATTCAAAATAAAAGTTACATTTTTTGTCCCATTAAGGCCACAACATGCGACACGATTTTTAGTCACATGACCTTACGACCAATGTTACAAATACTGAAACATGCTGTATGTCGTCTCACGGCGAGGTACTTGATATTTCATAAACATTCAAGTATCAAGTACCTTGCCGTGTGATGACATATAGCATGTTTCAGTATTCAACAAATTGGTCATACATTCTAACCTTGTTATAATGAGGTGGTAGGACCAGAGGAATTCCCTCTTTTATATTGAAACCTTGTTATATCAGGGTCAAAATACAATGAAATACAAAGAGATGGGACAAGGAAAATTACCTTGTTATAACGAGAGGTCGTTATATCAGTGCTCTTCATAACGAGGTTTGACTGTACTAAGTTTGTAAACCTGGTAGTAATGTAGTGTGCAGTAGCCTTTATACTTCAAAAGATACAGAAATGTTTAGGTGGCTTGGTTATCCTAGAACACAATTCCTAAACCTTGCACCTGTCTCCATGAAAAAATTTGTTTTCAATTATTCACTGATGTTATACTTTCCGATTATTAACACACTTACATGTATAATGGCATGCCTTTTAACTATAATAGTGGATTCTTTGTCACGTTTTTTACTTGACAATATACAGCCTGGAGGCAGGTTCCTCCCCCCCCCCCCCCCCCACAACTGGCTCTTTAGGGCTATTGACACTATGGAGACAGTTGGATGAATTCATGTGCAAGTAGGCAAAATACCCTTTTCTCACAGGCAAAAAGTTCCTTTGTCCCGTATTATCAGTGTGATAAATCACAATTTAGCCCCATATACATGTAGAGTACTGGACCAACCTTAGCCCACTTCCTTTTCTCACATGGTACAGTGAAATCTCTTTATAACGAAGTCCTTGGGACCATGAAAATTACCTTGTTACATGTACCGGTATATCAGGTTCCTCACTATATCAGGGTAAAAAAACCCCAAAGAGCTAGGACCAATATAATCACCTTCTTATAACAGGTATCTCGCAATATCTGACTCTTTATAACGAGGTTCCACTGTATTTGCAAAGTGGTATGATGCCTGCTTTTAATACCGTACCAGTTGGCCCAATCAATTGGCAGGGTTTGCGCTGCTAAGCGTTAGGGGATGTTGTTCAAAACAATGCATCATTGTTTCATGTGCGTCTTGTTATGAGCATACGGTGCGCAAATGAAAATGCGCATTACAATTTGCAAAGTTGCAGTTAATTTGCAGTTGATTTTGAACAACACCACCTTAGTCATGTAACAAACGCTCAAGTGAGAAAAGAAACTGAACGAAAGTCAAGGTTGCGATCTCTTGCCCATGAACACCAAATTTTTGTGTGAGAAAATCCAGCATTTCCTAAGCGCGAGTTAGGCAGAAAATCTGGACAATGAGAAAAGAAAATGGGAAAACGGGACAATGAGAAAAGAGATGGGAGCAGGAACACTACCTTGTTATAACGAGATCTTGTTATATCAGTGCTCTTTATAACGAGGTTGGACTGTACTGAAAAATACAAATTAGGAATTGTTAATAATACAACTCCATAATGTTTTTCTCATTGCTTGTTCAGACCCAATCATTCAATAAACCCAAGAAATAACAATAGCACACAAAAATATACTCATATTGTGGCTACTTTTTATTTTTCAAGAATATGTACAAATTCCATTTGTGTATTATTGACTTAATATATTGAGCTTAAATTACAGTCCATGTTCATTTCTGGGAAATATATAATATTCTTCTGATATCTATTAACACTGTACAGTCTAACCTCGTTAGAAAGAGCACTGATATAATGAGATCTTGTTATAACAAGGTAGTTTTTCTGGTCGCATCTCTTTGTACATTATTTTGGCCCTGAGATAACAAGATTTCATTATAAATAGATAATGTCTCTGGTCCCAAGGACCTCATTATAACGAGGTTTGACTGTATTGGTAGATAAGATACCTCCATCTATGATGAAATTAAACTCTCCTCTATGAGAGTCAAGAAATTCAAAATAAACAAGTCAACAAAGAGTTGCAGATGCACATTGAGTACTACATGAATCTTCCACATCTTGTTAAAAGAAACAGTTTTCTTGGTTCTTGATGATGGCATTTTTTCTAATCTTGATTTCCATTTATAAGTACACATATAATGATTTGCGGTTACAGTACAACACATTGCACATGCAGTATACGTCCTGCAAATAGCATCATTAGTAGAAATTTGAGGAATGAAAGATTGCCCATGACTAAGTGACAACAACTAACAAAATATTAACATTGTTTTCAAGACCATCGCTCCATTCAAAAAGACTTTTTGAAGTAGAAAAAAGGGCAAATGCTTTTTGCCATATATGCATCTATTGGGAACACCTATGGCAAAGTATTACCATTTTATTTTTAAGTGGCAACAAGACCCTAGTGATGCTTGCATGAAAGGCATACTGCTGCATTTTGCACTAATTTGTGCCTGGTTGGAATAAGGTTGGTTAAAAGAAGTCCGGTCATGGGTTTGATATCAAATTAATAGTAATAATAATAATATACTGTACTTATAAAGCGCATTTCACATAATTGTTTCTATGCACTGATTAAGAGAGATGAAAGGTACAAGGTGTATAATGAAAGAAAGAATTGGAGAATTAAAGATGTACCATTCTACAATGTTTTAAATCTTCTGCTATTGAAATCACATATGTAAACACCTGGAACCTAACCCTGTAAATGTGTATTTATAATCATAAATATTGTTAACTCATAGCCATTATTGACACACTATCACACATCCCTAAACAACTCTTCCCAGAATATTTCTGCTTCCAAACTGTATCAGTTGAAGTGAAAGCAATAAGATTGAATCTTCCTGTCCTAAAAACTGCAAACTAAATACCCACACTTGGACGGATCATAAAACAAAGTTCATAATAAAATGCTTTTTCATATAATAACTGTTTTCTTTCACAACATAGTAAATATGGTGGCAGAAAATGAAACGTCTCTTTCACATGCCTAATTCTTATTGTACAAATATTTCATTCCTTTCCTGTAAAGGAATCAAACATACTCACTCTTACTTTTACTACCCTTTGATTTTGTGTATATAGAATAATAGAATTAGGCAGTATAAATGTTGAATATTATCATACAAAAGATTAGCATACATTTATAACAGATAATGAGAAAGGAATGAAAGGAAAGCAATAGCATTAATTTCGATAATTCACGAGTGAACTACGTGATAAACAGACCAAGTAACTCCTTCCCTGTTTGATCTAAATTTAGAACCCCTCTGAATGGAGCTATATGCCTCCATCCATTTTGTATATTTCTCCTGAGATCCTCTTTCCCGACTGATTCAGAGACCCTCGAATCAAACTTTTCAGACCTTCAAGCAATATTTTCAGACATACATACCCTTCCCCCTCCCCACGCTGCATAAGATTCTCAATCATTCTACTCCCCTACCCTACTCTATTTCATTCCAATAAGTGCCCCCTTTAGACAGAGCCAAACTCCACCATCCACTTCTTGTATTTCCCAAGATCCTATTTGCAAACTGACCTGGAAATCTTCTGCAGAGCCAGCATGAGGCCCTCAGAAAAGACTACTCCCCCTCCCCCATCCCACTCTCTGTTTCGATAAAGCGCCCCCTCTAGACAGAGCTAAACTCCTCCATCCATTTCTTGTACTTCTCCAAATCCTCTTTGCCAACTGACTTGGAAACCTTCTGCAGGACCAGCATGAGGTCCTCCTACAAGCCCACTCCCCTTCCCCTCCCCCATCCCACTCTCTGTTTGGATAAAGCGCCCTCTCTAAACAGAGCCAAACTCCTCCATCCATTTCTTGTACTTCTCTAAATCCTCTTTGCCTACTGACTTGGAAACCTTCTGAAGGGCCAGCAAGAAGTCCTCCGAAGTACTGGGAAGGTTCAGCTCATCCTTTGGAATGTTTCTGATCTCCTCTGGTCTCAGGCCCTGGATGCGACGACGCATCGCCATCATTGATGCATCTCTGAGATGGAAGAGGGGAAATAACAATAAGGAATAAAATGAAAATTTATGCTGAGCAATTCCCACAATGATTTACATATACTTACAGGGTATCTGAGGCTGTAAGGGTATCTGGGGGTAATATACAGGTATATCAAAATCAACCCCCCTGAATAATCCATGACACTTTAAACTGTTTTGGTTTTTAAGATATTTGAAACTGAATATTTTCCATGACAAATCTAAAGACAACTCAGTCTGAAGAGTAACTCACAGAGGCAAAGGGGACATGCACACATATAATGTGCAAGTATTTAAAAAAAAAAGCCTTATATGGAGCAGACTAGTCAGACTAATAATGCCATAATTGGAATTCAAATCCATAACCTTATATGGATTTAAGAAACAACTCTCACCCACTTGGCCATGATGTTTACACATGAATCACAGATTTATCTCTACATTATTACAATTACATTCAATACCTTTTGAACACACCTACACAGAAGTTACAAATGTTAGAACACCCTGCCCTGGGTTGCATTTCATAACGCTGCTCGTAGACGTGACCATGGCACTGCTTACGACTCCTCACGCCTTATCTGGTGCTACCTCAGCGACACAGGGGATATTGAGTGCAAGAAAAGGGTTACCAATCATACGCAGAGCTTGGAATACCTTTATGAACAGCTTTATGAAACAGAACCCATGATCGTGTGAGGGTCCACAAGTACATTCACATTTCCCAAGTCAGGATATCAAGCAATACTTCGCTCGGAAGAATAAGAAGAGCTTACCTGCACACGTTAGTGATATCAGCCCCAGAATATCCATCCATCTTATCGGCGATGGAATTGAGATCTACATCATCAGCTAGAGGCACCTCCTTTAGATTGATACGCAGCAGCTGCTCACGTCCGTCAACTATCAACAAATAAACAAACAAACATGAGATCATGGATGCAAGGGGAATTACAGTGGAAAGTCAGTATATCAAAGTGTTTCAACTATCAAAATTAATTAGCAGTAATCTTATCACATCACAGTTAAAAAACAATAAATTATAAAGAACTAAAACTAGAATATTTCCTCTTTATCGAGAATATGTTCCATCATATATCACAGAGTTTACACTGCATGCAAACTATGGAGCACTTCATTCAAGCATTTTGTTTAGACCATTCTCTGTTTCAGCTTCACTCTTATCCAGATTGTGAGAATCATGAAAACTAATACTTATTCATAATTTTCCTACTTTCTAGGTATTGGTAAGTTTAGATGGGAACACATGTCCGTCCATTGCATATAATTTTCAAAGGAACACTATGTGATCAAAATATAAAACAAACTACTAAGAAATACATGAAACTAAAATATTGTACAGCAAACATTTTTGCTAGGGTTTTATTTTTGCAATTTATGATATCTATTTATGATAATGACCATGGACTTCTGTCAATAATCTTTTCGAAGTGTGAAAATAACACCCTGCTTATATGTAAATATGTTAAAAAATCAGTGAATTCTAAAATTGATGAATGCCAAAAAAATTGCCTCTTTCCATATTTCAATTTGAGAACATCCTGATATATATCAGCACAATAATTTTGTAACTTAGATTCAAGAATATTTGAGAATTTACGATCTGAAATATTCAGATAGCCAGAAGTGTATTGACCATTTGAAGAAGGTCCAACTTACTCTCAGGAAGGGGAATGTAGATACGTTTCTCCAGACGTCTCCTCAGAGCTTCGTCAATATCCCAGGGGAAGTTTGTAGCAGCTAGAACCATCACCATCTTGCTACTCTCCTCACCAGCGCTAGGTCCGGATACACCTAGGGGTCAAAGTTCAAAGGTCAATTTAATCGACTGGTTAAAGCAAATAGCAAATTAACGGAAATAAAGAGATTAATCAATGTTTCAGGGAAGTTGGTAGCAGCTAGAACCATCACCATCTTGCTACTCTCCTCACCAGCGCTAGGTCCGGATACACCTAGAGGTCAAAGGACAAAGGTCAAGGTCATTTTAATAATTATCGAGTGGTTACATCAAATAGAGAAACTTTATGGAAATAAAGAGATTCATAATTGTTTCAGTGGAAATTGGTAGCAGCTGGAACCATCATTACTCTCCTCGCTACTCTCCTCATCGGCACTAGGTGCAGACACACGTAGGGGTCAAGGGTCACAATAATTCTTATAAACAAGTGTTTATGTACATTAAAAAAGAAATTTAACCACAGCTAGAACCATTTATCATACTACTATATTATAATCAATGGTATATCCTGACAAAACTTTAACAGGTCACAGTTCTAATCATTATCAACTCATTACAACATATTATAGATAAGTTTTATACAATATTTGGAGAAGACGTGACGTTAAAAAGAAACTTTGATTCTGAACTGAGGAGTTTCTGGGCAGCATCAGTAAAATTTCCTACAATTTATCTAACAGGATAGACAGCTGTGGCTTATATACATGGATAAGGTAGCAAACACATGTATGGCTCATGGCATTAACCTGACAAAAGTTGTCATAACTTTTCACATATTTTTTCATGAAACTTCACATTTTTTTATAACATAGATCAGAGCATCAGAATTGTATTCATGCCTAAGAAATTTTGTAACATGTTTAAGGAGCTTCTACTCCCACAATCTTCAATTAAGTTTCATCATCATCATCATCATCATCTTCGGTTTTGTTATCATCGTCACCATCATCACCACCAAAACCACCATGACCATCATCAACATCATCACCATCATCATCATCATCATCATCATCATCATCAACATCATAACTTACCATCCATCTGAATGAGAAGTTCTGATTTGACCCTCCTGCTAGCCTCATGTTCAGACCCTGTTCCACGTTTGCTGCAGATGGAATCAATCTCATCTATGAAGATGGTGCTTGGGGCGTAGAAACGTGCCTGAAAGAAACAACCAATACATTATTGACAGACTTGGTAACACTAAGACCTTGCCATAAAAAGTGATGAAATTTTAATGCCAGGATAATGAACCACCCCTTTGAAATGTTTGTGATACATTGGTATGCTTGCCAAAGGACTATGCAATGGTCATGTGTTTCATAAAATTTGTCGATATATAACGCAATGCTGGCTATTGGACTCCTATTCATGTCATGCTATTGAATTCTTCATAAGATAAACCACCTACTATTAAATCAGAAAATTTTAAGACACAAACCTTACGCAAAATAAAGGCGTCAATTATCATTTCACATACAAGAAACTTTTGCCAAAATACATGAGACAGTACCCACAGTGGCAATAAACATACTGTTAAATCATCCATTTTTTGTCAATGCTCTATTTTTTTCTGACGTGGATTCCTCAAGTAGTTCATAACAGTACACTGTATGTTGTTTCAATATATATTTGAAACACTTCTTCACTAGAAGGTATTAACAAGGTACTGAAATTGAGGAAACTTATAACAATAGGCTTACATCAAAATAAATTGAAATTTGAAATGATAGAAAACCAATCTGAAAACAAATACCTACATGTATTGGTTGATAACAAGTCTTTTACAGCACTCTACCATAATATAAAATTCATTCTTTATGTTCTTGAATAAAATATTAATATCATTTCTTCACAAATATTGTACATTCAAAGGGGGTGTTGCCAGAAAGTTGTGCTAAATTGCACACCTAGCACAAGTGAAAATGTGCATATCAATTTGCAACTACTTTGCAATTGATCACAACTTTTGAGCAACACCTCTTTAGACCAAAACAGAGTTAACAGAAATGACTGATACATACATTTAACCAAAATATTGGTAAAAGATACATGTATACAAAGAATTCATTTCCTGAAGAATAGTAATACAAATCAGAAATGATCATGACAATCGTAGATTATCATGACAACAGAGATTACCATGACAACACAGAGAGATATTTAAGCCAGTAGAAGACAGCAGAGCAGCAAAAGAACATCTCACACAAGAATTTAGTCCTGCCATTCCAAAATCTTACCATCTCAAACAAAAGCCTCACAAGCTTCTCTGATTCCCCATGATACTTGGAAGTGAGTGAGGCTGAGCTCACGTTAAAGAACGTCGTCCCGCACTCCGTGGCAACCGCCTTGGCCAGCATGGTCTTACCCGTCCCTGGCGGCCCGACCATCAGAACCCCCTACAACGGAAAATGGTCAAACCCGTACAATGATATTATTACATGCTATGAATGGACTGATCTGGGACGTACCATTTCAAAGAGGAGCCGAACTAGTTTCTCTGACTCGCCGCGCCACTTGGAATTTAATGTGGAGGAGGAGATGTTGAAAAAGGTGGTGCCGCATTCAGTGGCCACTGCTTTGGCTAGCATTGTTTTCCCTGTGCCTGGCGGGCCAACCATCAATACACCCTGTATTCAGGAAAACATACAAAAATGTTCAATTCAACTCAACTCAGGGTCACATTCAAAGTCTAAACTCAATTTTGGATTATTTTCAATAAATTGAATTAATCTTGTTCAACATGATGATGAGGAACATGTAATTTCATGCACAAAAATCCAGGCACAGATTACTTTTAAATTAACCAAAAACATGCTTTTCAAACAGAAATCTTCAGACCGGCAATGCAATGAAAAGTGCAAAATCATAACCTTAAGCATGTCTCTTATACACATCTAGATGTGTATAAGAGACAGGTAGAAAGGTGAGTGGATTGAAAATTTCTTAGCAAGTAAAGCCCCGGTCACATAGGACCCGGAAGCAACACGATTCACCCCGACTCTTTGTTAATTCACAGNATTATTATTATTATACCTTCCATGGTCTTCTGATTCCTTTGAAGTAGTCCGGCATCCATAGAGGGAGTACTACAGCTTCTTCAAGTAGACGCTTCGCTTCCGTTAGACCAGCAATATCCGCCCTGGGGAAAAAGACGATGACAGTAGAAATTTGAGATAAAGAGGTCTACTATAATACAGAAGGTTCAATAATACAAGATCACGTTGGGGGAAGTTCAAGGCATACATGCTGAAGTGGGGGTACACTGATAGCTCTGCAGAGTGTGAGTGTGAGCAGGGCAGTTAGACTATGGGGGTGTTGCTCAAAATCAACTGCAAATCAACTGCAACTTTGTAAATTGTAACGCGCATTTTCATTCGCGCGTGGTGTGCGCATTTAACAAGACGCGCATGAAACAATGATTTTGATTGGCGCGTACCGATCAACTGCAACTTATGATCGATTGCAACCTTTGAGTAACACCCCCTAAGCCTCAGCTTCTGAGCTGTAATACAATGTTACAACCTTATACAGAGAGGGACCTGTCAGTGGTGAATGACGTATCACTTACATGTGCCAGACATCAGGACATGGCTGTGTGATAACAAGAGATGATGATAGTACAAGAGGTTCATAGGCTCGAATCCCACCCATGGCGTTAATTTCCTTCGGCAAGAAATTCATCCACATTGTGCTGCACTCAACCCAGGTGAGGTGAATGGGTACCTGACAGAAATATTTATTCCTAGAAATGCCAAGTGCGCTAGTGGCCACCGGACTAAAGCGAGGGTAATAATAATGCAAAGCGCCTTGAGCAGTCAGTAGAGAGGATACATGCGCTATAAAAAATGTATCTATTATCATTATCATTATTATTACATCCTATGTCCTGATATATAATGAAATTCCTGCTGCAGCAAAGTAAATCTTATGAATTCTGTTATGCTGGGCTACCAATGCAGTCAAGACACCCTTTAATAATCCCAAATAACTCAACCATTATAATACCTAAGACTATATACCCTGAACAACTTGGTCATTTTTTTTTTTAATTTCAGTTTCCTTTGTTTCTCACCTTTATCTTCTTTTATGATCCCAGGAATTTTGTTATACTAAACTTCCAATGTAATTGACTTGCCTTTTACCTGGGACGTCTCAACTAACAGATAACCCATATCAGTACTGCCTATACCCTGGATATCTTATTTGCCTTTATAGTCAATTTTCTCAATTTTTCAAGTCTTTGTCTTCTTAGAAAATTAATATCAGATATTGTCAAGCATACACATAAAATGATGAAAATTGTGATCTTTAGAACACAAAAGCCATGCAACATGTTTGTAATACTGTGATTTGTAAATGAAATTTAACAAAATTGAATTAAAACAATATCTTTAAAGCTTTGGGTACAGCATAGTGGCAAAGTGCTACAAACCCAATTGCCTACATACCAAGGGAAACCAATTCAAAGCTGTCAGGCAAGTAAATAAAATAATCACTTGCCAGATAGGGCAAGAAACAGTTTTACAGAAGATGTACTGGCCAGTCAGCTAATGAATGGGCATTTGGAATACATAATGTAATTAACGCAATATCTAAATGAAAGTAGATGCTTTCTTCATTTTAAATTTTTGGAGAAAAAAATGAATTGGACTCACACTTGCCCAAGCAGTGAAAAATATTCTTGTGGCAACCTTTACATGGGTTTTAATTGAAAATCAAATATCTTACCAGTGTACATTAGGGTTCCTCTGTACGATATCACGCTCGAGATTCTCTACCAGATCTTTGTCATAACCAGCAGGATCAAACTTCTTCTNGGGGGGGGGGAGGTACGGGTTAGCTCTTCAACATTTTAACACAAATATATAAATATGTTCATTTCTGTACATCTTTTTACTAGAAAATCTCACATTTAATCCAACAGAATGTAAGATATTCATTAAACCATTGGTTCATAATTTGGTTATTCACTAGATCATTAACTACAAACAAATAGCACAAAAAAAGAGGTCATTCACCACCACAAAATATCTACACAAATTCCTGTTGAGGTTTGAATGCAGAGTTTTTGCTATGAAACATCAATATTAGTACTGCACAATATCAACTTTTCAATTCTTCAATTATCATCAGATTTCATATCACCAATATGGCAATAAATTGTGTTCCATTGAAGAACTATTGATTCATGTTCACTCACTGTCTGATTGTCTTATTTTCAGTTGTTTAGGGGTTCAAATTACAGTCAACCTTGCCTAAGTCGACCTCGAATAATCGCCTACATTGTAAGTTGATGGTCTTTTCATG
The DNA here is from genome assembly GCA_036244855.1 of Temnopleurus reevesii. Classification (NCBI taxonomy): domain Eukaryota; kingdom Metazoa; phylum Echinodermata; class Echinoidea; order Temnopleuroida; family Temnopleuridae; genus Temnopleurus; species Temnopleurus reevesii. The sequence continues at coordinate 11,400 of BQKZ01008049.1, read as the reverse complement.
TCCCATCTTCTCCATATTTTTTGCCTTACCCCTTCATACATGTAGGTAGAATTTTCTCCTAGTCAAAGCTATTTCGAAGTCAAAGCTATTTCTTCAGTCCCAACAAATTCGACTTTGATAGCAAGGCTGACTGTATTTATTTCCATGAGAGTAGCAGTGGTTATACCACTCTGTCAATATCAAACCACATGATGCTTCTCCTAGAATTTTTTCATAATTATTCATTTCATTCAAAATTTCTTAATCCTGCTAAAAATCAATACTAACATAATTAGTTCAACATTGTTTGAAGGTGATATATCAACTAAGGACAAAAACGTGTCTGATATTGAATATTCAATAGTATTTTGATATTTTGATATATCATGCAAACTTAATCAATATTTTTTGTCATTCTTATTCATTGTTTAAAGCCAGGGTAATAATAATGCAAAGCGCCTTGAGCACTCCGCAGAGTAGATAAGTGCGCTATATAAATTGCATCTATCATTATTATTATTATACCTTCCATGGTCTTCTGATTCCTTTGAAGTAGTCCGGCATCCATAGAGGGAGTACTACAGCTTCTTCAAGTAGACGCTTCGCTTCCGTTAGACCAGCAATATCCGCCCTGGGGAAAAAGACGACAGTAGACACTTGAGATAATGAGGCCTACTTTTATACCAAATGTTTGTAATACAACAAGATATTTTTCCTTATTCATATATGCTATATGTATCATGAAGAAGATTCCAGGATTTTTTGTTTATATTAGGCTTCTAATGAAATCAAGATGCTCTTAATTCAGGACAACTTAACAATCAGAAAATTTCAGTCAATACTCTGGTTACTCTGTCAATTTTTTTTTTTTTTTCAATTTCATTTATGTTTTATGTTTATCTTCTTTTATGGTCCCAGGAATTTTACCAGGGACATCTCATCTGTCAGACAACCAGTCCTGCTTATACCCTGGACAACTTGTCCATTTTTTCATTTCAATTTTCCTTCAAATTTGTTTTACTTTGTCTTCTTAGAAAATTAAAATCATATATGTCAAGAATACTCATAAAATGATAAAAATTGTGATCAGAACACAAAAGCCTACAATATGTTGTAATAATTTGTAAATGAAACTAAACAAAATTAAAGTAAAACAATATCTTTGGGTACAGCACAGCGGCACTGCGCTACAAACCCAATAGCCCACAATCATGTACCAAGGTAAACCAATTCAAGCTGTCAGGTAAGTAAATAAAACAATCACTTGCCAGATTGGGCAAGAAACAATTTTATAGAAGATGTACTGGTCAGTCAGCTAATGAATGGGCATTTGGAATGCATAACGTAATTAGCACATTATCTAAATGCACGTAGACGCTTTCTTCATGTGAAACATATGGCTAAAAAATGAATTGGAATCACGCTTGCCCAAGCAGTGAAAAAAATTATTGTGGAACCCTGTATGTGGGGTGATAATTAGAAATAGAACATCTTACCAGTGTACATTAGGGTTCCTCTGTACGATATCACGCTCAAGATTCTCTACCAGATCTTTGTCATAACCAGCAGGATCAAACTTCTTCTCGTCACCCTCTTCACCAGAAGGAGCTTTCTTGTCCTGTAGGGTAGGGATGTGAGGGTTATGATTAGATCAGATTAGATTAGATTTGATAATCATTATAGCTCAGTCACTAAATGAATATACTCTACTGCGCTGTGATGCTAGGGTCTATGGATATTGTAACTAAAATAAAGCCTATAGGTACAAGGTATTATTGAAATCTATATTGAAGAGCTATAGATTTGGGAAATTGAAGAAGAAATAATGCATGGAATTTCCATATGTGAAATGTGAAATTGCATGTGGTAAACCGCACGGCACAATATTACAGAGTCTGATTAGCTTATTTCTTAAGAATTTGCAGGGGAACAGATTTACAGGTAGCTCCAAGAGGCTCTCAAGGAGAGGTTTAGGGGAGCTAGATTGGGTCTTCATGTAGTAAAATTGGGGTTACAAGGGGTTCTATAAATCATTCCCCAAAACATTACAGGGGAGCTTTATGACATCAATCCCTTAAATTCTATTACCTTTATGAGAGCAACTCCTTAAATTGTATTCCTTGCTACCTCACACATCAGGTGGCAAAATAAATCTTCTGAAAAGTTGTTTACCTTATCAGACCTTCCACCTTTGCCTTTATCCTTATCGCTTCCTCGTCCACCCCGACCACCAGCAGAGCGACCATCTCCACGGCGATCTGAAGGGCCACGCCCACCACGGTCCTGTCCTGACGGCCTATTGGCTGGTTTACTTGGCTCATTGCGACGAGGTGGGTCCTTGCGTGCAGCCCTTTGATATGGAGGCGATGGTCTGGTGAACAAAAAATAACGAATATTTATATATTGCTGCCTCTGTATCTCAATTCAAATCTTTGCTTAAAACTTATTTCTTTAAACAGTAAAATGCAGTGGTAGGTCGGTCACCGGAGGTGCACACCATATCTACATTTATTTAATTGATCGCCTCTGTTTTTGTTAATTTATTTATGTTACCTGTGTACTATTGCCCCCACCCCTCCTTTTTTCTTCACTTAATTTAACAGTTAATAATCTTTTCATAATCAGAATACTGGGCGCTTAGAAACATCCGTATTAAGCGCCTAATAAATGTATTATTATTATCAAATAGTTTCATAATAAAGAAAATGGAGCAAATTTCAAACAAAATTCTCTTTCATAAGGCTCTGCAATGCGCTAAGTGTTGACCAATAGTATACATGTAAGTTTACTTTTGACCTGTGTAGATGACTGACACAAAAGGAGAGGAATTGGAAGGTGTGACTGGCCTAGAAGCAAACTCAGATCATGAGTGGTTTTATANATAAATGCATACATGTATAGAAATAACAGAATGAGAATACATGTACTACAAACAAATAAGCTAACATATTTAATGGAGTATACAATTACAAGAAAAGGTGTGTTTTGAGACACTTCAATCTTAAATGAAGAGAGTGTTTGACTATTCTTAATTGTGAGGGGTAGAGAGTTCCAGATACGTGGGGCAGTTACAGCAAATGCCCTATTACCTATGCGTTTGTGGGTATGAGGTACAGTGAGTGTTTTTTTACATTTTAGAATGGGTATCGTACTTAAATCTATGAGATAGAGAAGAGCCAAGGGAGAAAGGTAAGAAAGCAGGGATAGATGTACATAGAAAATGAGTGTGAATTGAAGAGGGATAGATAGTGATAGAGACGAGGGAAAGAGACATGCGGGGGAGGAAATGGTTGGATGTAAAGATAATAGGAGGAAAATAGAGGGAACGAGGAGGAAGAGTTTGAGATATGGTGGCAGAAAAGAAAATGAAAAAAAGTGAATGATACCGAGAGGGGCAGAAAAGAAAATATGATCAGTATGACCAAATATTGTGACAAAAAAAATACTCTTTATCCAAAGATTATCATAAATGAACAGGTATAGATTTCGGAAATTGAAGAAGAATTGATGCTTGGGATTTCTAGATGTGGAATGTGATTGTGAAATAGCATGTGATAAACCGTATAGAACAATATTACAGTGTCTGGCTTGTCTATTTCACACATTTGGTGGTAAAATAAATCTTCTGAAATGTTATTTACCTTATCAGACCTTCCACCTTTGCCTTTATCCTTATCGCTTCCTCGTCCACCCCGACCACCAGCAGAGCGACCATCTCCACGGCGATCTGAAGGGCCACGCCCACCACGGTCCTGTCCTGACGGCCTATTGGCTGGTTTACTTGGCTCATTGCGACGAGGTGGGTCCTTGCGTGCAGCCCTTTGATATGGAGGCGATGGTCTGGTGAACAAAAAATAACGAATATTTATATATTGCTGCCTCTGTATCTCAATTCAAATCTTTGCTTAAAACTTATTTCTTTAAACAGTAAAATGCAGTGGTAGGTCGGTCACCGGAGGTGCACACCATATCTACATTTATTTAATTGATCGCCTCTGTTTTTGTTAATTTATTTATGTTACCTGTGTACTATTTCCCTCACCCCTCCTTTTTTCTTCACTTAATTTAACAGTTAATAATCTTTTCATAATCAGAATACTGGGCGCTTAGAAACATCCGTATTAAGCGCCTAATAAATGTATTATCATTATTATCAAATAGTTTCATAATAAAGAAAATGGAGCAAATTTCAAACAAAATTCTCTTTCATAAGGCTCTGCAATGCGCTAAGTGTTGACCAATAGTATACATGTAAGTTTACTTTTGACCTGTGTAGATGACTGACACAAAAGGAGAGGAATTGGAAGGTGTGACTGGCCTAGAAGCAAACTCAGATCATGAGTGGTTTTATAAACATGGGACGGCTGCATGGACACAAATAAACCCTGACATAGCGACGATCCCTCCTCTCCTTCTTCTCCTTAATCATCATTTCATACGTAAAATATTTTAGTACAATGAAAGGAGATGGTAAAAAAATACCTTTTCCACCAGACCGATGCTATTTTTCAAAAGTGGCGTTCAAGGGAAACCATACGATGGGGGGGGGGGGGGGGGGGTCTTACAATAATGATAATAATAAATAATAGTAATGCTTCTGGCACCACGTTATGGAGACATATGGATGATGGATATGGACAACAACAATAATAATTATAGGTAGAAAGCCCCACCTGTGTTCTACAGGTGTTGGAGGTGGCCAGACGTCTGGTTCCCTGGATGGCTCGGCTGCAGCTGGCTTAGCATGCTGGTGATGACTGAATGGGGCAGCTCTGTTGTGGTTTGGTGTCGGCTCAGCCACTGGCTCCGACTTGAAACTATTCAGCGTCTTTGTGATGTTCTTCACGTGGTCGTACTCCTGCGATAGTTCCTGTCTGATCTGTGATGTGATGTCATAATGTTTGCTTTTTTTTATTTCCGGCAAAATTCAACAAAATATAACAAAAGACAATTTAAATGAAATATAACATGGCAGAGAGCCTATTTCAGCAGTATTCACGAAATACCACTGTTCTTCCATGGGGCCCTTACATTGTAAATATGATTCATACATAAAACAATATGTCAAACAAAAACAAAAGATAAAAATGTTCAAGCGCATGCATACATCTCCATTGTGACAAAGGCAGATGTCATAGTGTAAGCTAAAATGTAGTCCATGATTGGCAATTTATACCTAAACGAGAGTGATGTAATAATTTGTACTGTTGGCATATCTGGGGGCCGATCTAGATTAATAATTTAGTGCATCTTCTATTGATGGGAGGATGATCGTTGATTCAACGTTCAAATTCTTCAGATCTCACTTCTTTTCCACACAATTTTGGGCTTGAGAATATTCTTTTTAATGCCTGTTGCTTCAAAATTGAAATGAGTGTAAAAATTTGGTTTCTAAAGTTGCAAGATAAAAAAGATCATTTGTTGTGCACAGCAATGGACAGATATTTTGCGCAAAATGTGACAAAGTGGATGGTTTGATTCAACCCACCCCTAAAAAGAGAATTTTTTATTGTTGTCTTACCGTTTGCCATTGGTGCTTGCGCTGGGGGTCATGTACCGAGGTGAGCAGCTTCTGGATCTGTTGGAGTACCCCTTGGTAGTAGACTAGCGACGTCTCGTAGTTTCCTAGGAGGGCATACTCCCTACCCATCTTTGTGTTCTCACAGATTTCATCAACACTCATTGTGAAAGATATGTCCTATTGATCAGACAGCAAATCTTGCTTTCAGAGAGACTGGCAGGTCAGATCCTAGTTTGATGAACAATGTCACAGTGAAAGAATGTAGGCAACATCATACGGTCAGAGAGAATTCGAACAAAGAATTCAGGAATTCAATGATGTTAAACATCAATGAATGCTTTATATAGGAAAAATACTTTGTCAAGTATTCACATGCAACAACCTGAAAAAGAGCACTACCTAATCGTCACTTGTTCTTCTTCAAATATCCAGTCCCTTATCCTTTTATTTGCTCAACAACAATACGGGCAACTTCAAATTCCGCTACGTTTAAAAAACATCTTAAAACTTACCTTTTCCCACAGTAATCAAATTGTTTTGATTTTTTGTTCTGTTAAATTGTAAAGCGCTATGGTACTCTCTGTTTTTAGCACTATAGAAATAATCTATATTATTATTAAACATTCAAAAGATTTTGGGGTAAATGTTTTACGACACAATACAGTCTGGATCAGTTTTGGGAAAGGTGACTCTTTGATATTTAATTACTTTGTGAGCTGCAGTGAGACTACAGGTTTAAAATAACGAATTAGAGTACTTCTCTACAAAAATTGTGTGTTCAAAGTTTAAGAAACGTCAACCCCAAAAATGGCTTATTTATCGGAAAAAAGAAACGACAACAGTATGTCATTAATTTGTCTATGTGCAGAACATGTCATCTTATGCAAATCAGTGGGAATTATCATCGAGAAACCACTGACAGCCATACTCATACATTCCATGCCAGCAGGGTGGAGGGACAGAGTGTTTGGATGCTTTACAAGATGTAAAGTGTTGAGATTTCTCTTTGAATATAACTTAGTAGAAAATTGCATCAAACAAGGGAAATTATCATGAATAATTGTTGTTTGAATATTAATCTTGAAGAATGTTGTTGAAAAAGTTGTCAGTTATGTTGTCAATAGCAATAGACATAGTAGACCGATAAAACGGGTCTATTTCGATCAGGATTTGCTTCGCTGAGGCTATCGCCTGGCTTAGACCGATAAAACGGGTCTATTTCGATCAGGATTTGCTTCGCTGAGGCTATCGCCTGGCTACGCATCCTTCCTCAATAGACCGTTAACGCCGCTAGAGACGCCTGTGATGAAGATCAAAAAAATGGTGGTCGCTACCAAAAATCACGATAAAAACACGGATTTTAATTATTTTTTTTGGAAACCTTCAAGGTAATCTTAAAGAATATATCTTTTTTAATCGTATTCATTGTTAATTGTTTATCATAAAGACGTAAATTAGCGTATTTTCGTGAGGGTGCGCGGCAGCACCCTTTCTCCCATAGACGCTGTGTATTGTAGCTTCAACAACCTGCACTACACGCTGAATTGGGGCGTTTTCTGACTCTCTGGAGGGGGCACCACCAAAAGTCAGAAATCGTTAAAAAAAACCCTCCGAGAGTCAGATTTTTCTGTCTATAGACATAGACAAAGATCCCTTACTTTTACCATCATTCGAAATGCTGCCAATTCAAAAGAGAAAATTGGCAGTTTACTGTTGTGAAGCGTCCAGGCACCAGTCACCCAACAATAAAAATGCCCTACCCGGTATGGTACCCTTCAATTAATTCTAACGTTCTATATCATAAAACAATTACATTCATTTGTTCTTCAGCTTGGTCAATTAATTAAATTAGGCTCTCAGCAGACTCTATGCTATCAGGCTACCGATTGAATAAAGAATATCAAATCAAATCAAATAATTATTTTTAAATTCTTTCGAAGATTCAAACATAATTTACAGTCGTAAATAATAAATGTCTTTTAATGATATAAATACAACAGCAATACAAGTGTCAATCAAACATAGATCTACCCTGTGGAATATCAGTAATACCATGGCATTAAAATAAATGAATTTATATTTGATCTTCATGGTTTCTTAATCCTTAGGCGCACAGATTTAATTGAGACAAGTCATGAGAATTCATTGAATGCCTGGATGCAGACAGAGTGACATAAATTTGAACATATGGGACTAGGCTGAAGCGGTCGCAATCAACGCCCATTTTATATCATTATTCTATTCATTAAAATTTGTACATGATCAAACCAAAACTTCACAGTCTATTAACAGATTCTATAGAATCATAAAAAGAACAAATGCTTCATACGATTGGGACGATTTGTAGGTTGACTCACCTCTTATTCCTTTCTCGTCCTTTTTGACGGCGTATAACGTTTCTCGAGAAAAACCGGTAACGCTTAACCGGTAACCGTTAATTTATTTTTCATTTGAATGCGCGATCAATGGATCAGTAGGCCTACTTAGTGGGAGCCGAGCGCTAGCCTGGATCAATATTTTGTTTCACACCGTAATTAGAAGACCTTTTGTGACGATGATAATCCAACATGAATGAAATTCTCTTGAAAATATAGTCTATTAGACTTCTATTTTACAGAAGGATTATAGTATTTGGCACTTTCCATATTTATGTAGATATGCGGCAACGACTGCCGCAGCC
>BQKZ01008048.1:0-11443 GCA_036244855.1 Temnopleurus reevesii | reverse complement strand
GCCCGAATGCCCGGGCCAGTGAAACGAGATTTGAGACATTAGGAAAGTAAAATTGAGTCATTGCCATTCATTGGGCATTGGGCAATGAATAGGGCAAATTGTGCAAAAATTCTTGTAGCCCTGTGCAAACGAGATCCATGATTGTATGACTCGGAGTATGTTTTCCAATTGCAATTTATTCAGTGCAAGAATACAGCTTGTCCTCAATCCAACTTGTTTAATGTCTTGCTCTTCTCTTTCACTTCCCAATCCCAGATCCCGATAACCATTGGAGTAGTAGTGAATTCATTTTATGATGTGAGATTCAACATAACAGGGACGATATTTGCTGTCGCTGGAGTGCTGGTAACGTCTGTGTACCAAGTGGTAAGTTCTGATTCTTTTCAGGCCCCCAAAAAAATGTTTTGATGCTTGGAATTTTGCTTTTGCGTGAGAATCTAAGCTCACCTGTCTACAGTGGGCACTTTTCAGTTCCCCTTTCGGTGGCCAAGTTAGATGATGTCTCTATTCTTCAGAACTGAAGATTCTTGCAGGCAGAAATAAGTTGATGGACCTTGAACAAACTCTGTTGTGCAGAAACCTGCAAGAAAGCTTACATACCTGTTTGATCACTATGAAGCTGCTGACATTCACAAGAATGTGTAAGGAGCGGCTTTGGCCAAAAGCCCTGGAAAATAAGAAACTCACTTTGGCTCATTATATTAAGCCTTCACCTTCCAGGTTTCCTTCTTTAACAACATCAACTTCTCTTTATGAATAATCATTATTCTTATTATTATTTGTTTCGAATTTTACAAGAAAAGAAGAAACATGATGAACATAACAATGGATGGAAAAGCAAAATTAATCATGAGAGATTGAGAGAGAAAGATTAATAATCTGTGAGAAGTTGAGCTAGGGTGTGAAAGTCATCAATTTCTCTCCTGTTTTTCTTCATTCAGTAGGTAGGGAGAAAGCAGCATAAATTCCTATGTTAACCGTTGCTTGGGCAAACTTTTAAGCCGTCAAGAACAAGCAAGGAAATTTACACCGACATTGGGAATTACATGCATCCTGACAATTCATGCATGCATATATGCACATTTGACATGTATTTTCAATGAATACGTTCAGATGCATTTGTCTGGTTGTATGTTAACCCCACTGTACTATAAAATTTTCTCTTCTTTCTCATTTAGTGGGTAGGGAGAAAGCAGCATGAATTCCAAGTCAACTCTATGCAGCTTCTGTATTACCAAGCACCTCTGTCTGCATTCCTACTCCTCTTCATCATCCCGTTTCATGAGCCTATCATTGGAGAAGGGGGTCTGTTTAGCAGCTGGCCTCCCCAAGTATATGTAAGTACATGTAGTAGCAGCATGGAAGTTTAATATAGATTATAAGAACTTTCAGCAGAAGCTTAACATGTCAAAACAAAACCTATGAATAAAGGGAAGAGCAGTATCTAGACTACTGCTAATCGATTGTAGGTACAGGACAGAACCAGTATCATATGGATAATGTTACATCAATGATCTTTTTCAAATACCTTTAGCAATTGGTTTACAGGAGGTAGATACGTCAAACACCATTAACACGCAAAAACAAAACACAAAAACAAACAGCGTTGAATTTCTACCATGGAAATTTACAATAAATATGTTCTTTTTTATTAAAGAGTCTGTGCGTCTGTGAAGGTATGCATGTCAATGTAGCTTGCATTTCCCTCAAATGTTCTTCATTTTAGAAATTTCTCATAGAGCTCTCTGCTGATTTGGATGGATTGTGAAATTTTCCATTTTTTTCTCTTTAAAGTGAGTTCAAACAAGAAGATTGAAAAGATATAAAAACTAGGTAGACCAAAAAAAAAGTTATTTTTAATATTTTGCCAGGAATGACAAATACATGTAAAAAAGGTACTGTGATATAAATCTACAATTTAATAAAAATATCAGTGATAGTTCTGTTTATAATACATTTTACCACTTCAATCTTTTAAATTAAAAACATTTTGAATTGTATCGTATTAACTGTTTTTCCTTCACAGGCTCTTGTATTAGCATCATGCTGTGTGGCGTTTTCAGTGAATCTTTCAATCTACTGGATCATTGGGAACACATCACCTATAACGTATCCTTTTATCAGCTAATCTGTGTCACTAGGCAGCCCAAGTTCAAAGCTTCAAGTTCAACAAGCAGAGAATAGAGATTTATGGTTGGTTAGATTTATGGGGAAAAGGTGCAAGTCAGATAAATTCCTGATTATGGATGTTATTGAGGAAAAAAACTTATACCATCAACATCCCTAATTCTCAGATGGAGGCCCGCATCACCCTTTTCTTGGCAGTTTTCCTCATATGTAACGCAAGTCACATTTTCATAAGAAAAGTGTAGACATAAAACAAAACAGTCAAGGTATAATAAGATTCTGTCCCTTCCATGTCCAAAACCTAAAGATGGAATGCAGGAAGTTTTTTTTAACCTTTTTTCAAGAAATTAAATTAATGCATGGCGAGGTCAATCCACCAAACGTGCACCACCGCCATGACTTATTTATAGTATTTTATTTTATTATTGAAATTATATCATGGGGCTTGTAACATATAGGAGATCCAATAAATTGAAAATTAATCGTATCTTTATGGTACATGTTGTGCCATAGATTTACTATTGATATTTATTGTAAGTTTGATTACATCTTTTATGTTACAGGCCCAATATAATGATTGACAAATTTTTTTATAGAAAGATGTTAAATCTAAGCAAATGATTTATTCGGTATTTTCGTGTATGTTAGGGAAAGAAAAGACAATGTTGTTCATAATATCCTGTGAGTTACAATTATCATTTATCATCATGGCTGGTGCATGCTTTGTTGCATGTTTCTAATTTCATCAATTGTTCCGTGTTTAGAAAAAAACAAGCTGCTATTGTTAAAGCCATGGTAATAGTATAACCTCGTTATAATGAGGTCGTTCGGACCAGAGAAATTACCTCTTTATATTGAAACCTTGTTATATCAGGGCCAAAATAAAATGAAATAAAAAGGAATAGGACCAGAAAAATTACCTTGTTATAACGAGATCTTGTTATATCAGTGCTCTTTATAAAGAGGTTTGAATGTACTGTATTAATCGTAGAGCGCTAAAAGACTTCTAATAGCGCTATATTAGTAGTGCATATTATTATTATTATTATTATTATCACCTTAACATATTTTCCACCAGCTACAATATGGTTGGGCACGGAAAGTTTTGCCTGACACTCCTAGGAGGATACTTCTTATTCCGGGACCCCCTCGCTCTAAATCAGCTGGGCGGTATCATCCTAACGTTAGGTGGAATCATTCTTTATACCCACTTCAAAGTACAGGAGCAAAGCCAAGAGAACTCCAAGCCATAGTAAGTAACAATCTTTTGTGTTTATAGTTAGGCCAAGAAAAAAAAATTGTTTGGACTGTTGATGAAAAAGAAAACAATGGTCGGTCTGAAAAAATTGTTTTTTTAATTTTTTTTAAAGTTTCGAATATAATTTATGTTATTCATTCGGAAAATAAGACCGAGAAGGGAATGAAGAGTCAAAAAGCATGTGAACATGTCCTGTCAGGTCATATTTTGAATGTTTATTCATATAACTTTTATACTATGAGTTTTTAATCTTAATGAAAAGAAAGAAAAAAGTTCAAGTGGGGCCATTTTTAGAGTGTAGGTCAGTGGAGGGCATCCAACTAATTTTTTTTTTTGGGGGTGGGGGGCCTGAACATTGATCAGTAAGGCCGAACTAAAAATTGTATTGCATTAGCATATCATACCAAACCTCTTCATCTTCTTTTCTCTTTTGCAAAAACCACAATCAGAAAATAAAAGGAAACCCCACCATTACAATGACAATAACAAGAAAATCCAACTTTTAACATATTTTTCAATGACATACTCCAATTGATTTGTTCTTTTTTGTGGGTGGGGTTGATTTGGCAGATGTATGGTTTAGATCAATAATTTTTTCTCAATTCATAAAATCATTCCCAGTTTCTTAGAATTTAAAGACATCAAATATTCTGAGCTGTTGACTTGTAAAGTGATGCCATTATGATTCAGCCATTAAAATTGTTGTTTACATCCAGATCCTTGATAAGCTGTACTTTTTTGGAAATTATTCTTTGATTCTTCCTTAATAGAGCGAATGTGAAAATATGATATTTTTCCTTGCCAAAACTGTAAAAATTTTCCTCTATCTGTTAAACAAAATTCATTTCTCTACCATGATTCGCCAAATAGTAGCAGTAATGGTTCTCGTTCATCGAGAAGTCCCTTGCCGAGATGAGCTCTTAATCTTGCTCTCCAGCTATCTAGATTTGTAAGTGATATTTGTGCCTGGATACATGTAAATGTTTTTAATCCCAACTCACGCAGTCACTGGAAACCCAACTCTTATAACATTTTGCATGATATTCACATTGTTTTAATCCATAAAAAAATTATTTTAATATAATTTTAACATAGAAATACATATTTTCCATAGATTCTAGCATAAACTAAAGCAGGGGTCTGGATTCATGAAAAAGTATGTCTTNAAGACAGGTGCGATGCATTATGGCATCATGATGATGTGTATTTGGATAATTCCATAAATGAGGGGGCCAGTTTCACGACAGATTTGGTGTCCCAGTTACGTTGATAACAAACATCGTTTTTTAGCACTTTGAGCTTGGTGAAAATGTAAATACTGTGAGCATCTCATCAGGGATAAAATAATGGATGTACAATTGGATTAAAATCTCATTTCACTATTTGTATTTTCACCAAGCCTTCTGAGCCATGAAAACGATGTGGGTTTCAGATGTTATTGGGACACCAAAATTGTCACAAATTGGACCCCTAATTTATGGAATTACCAATTTATTCTGTATATCTTAGTACCCCCTTTAGAAGCAAAAAAGTATATTATAAAAAAATTAGAGAATACAAAATATTTTGTTGGCATCTCTGCATAAAATACCAGTATGCACTGTGAGCAGAAGGAACAAAGGGTTTGAAAAAGTAAATAACTTCCAATCAAGCCTTCACAATAGCTGGAGGCAAACAAAAAATATCTTTTGTTTTTTTTTCTACGGGGAGAAATGTAGATCTAACATTGGGCCTGTTCAGTAAATGAATATGGAAGCCATTTTTTGTGATAATGAATCTATCATGAGTGCTTGCATGAAGTTGTTTAATTTGTCCATTTCCTTTGTTGTTTCTTCTCACAGTGATGCATACTCCTCTCCATGAATTTTCCATAGCAGCAAACTAAACAAAATATGAACAAATTTATAAACTTTTTGGTTTTCTTTTCATCACATCCAAGATATTCCTGGTGTTAGAGTACATTTATAGACTTTCATATGGGCTAACGAAAGGGCTCTGGACAAAAAGATATAGTTGTTCAGTGATTTGATTTTGGTGGTGATTGTTTTTTCTTGCATGATTTTTTCAGGTTATGGATATGTAATTAATTAAAACGATTTTAAAAAATGTAAAGAAAATTCTAAAGCTGAGAATTTAACATCTTTCACTTCTTGTCTGAAGTCAATGGGGTTATTTGACTATGCAGATCGGGTTCAATGATTTTTAAGTGCACATTCTATAGCCACTATTGACCTTTGCTTTTTGCATGCAGCCTCCCAACCCAAAATGATGACGGCACCAACAAGCTCGGGAAAGACAATGGAGGACCAGCCTAAGAATAAATGGTACAAGTCAAAAGTCTTTGCTACACTATGATTCTATGAAGGTCAGGATACATACAATGTACAGTCACACCTGTCTATAGTGGCCACTGTCTATAGTGACCACCTGTCTATAGTGGCCACTTAAATTGATTCCCTAAAGATGAAATGCATGTTATAGAACCTGTCTATAGAGGCCACCTGTCTACAGTGGCCACTTAAGTCGATTCCCTCCAGGTGAAAATGCATGTTATAGAACCTGTCTATAGAGGCCACCTGTCTACAGTGGCCACTTTTTTGTTTCCCTTGGGGTGGCCTCTGTAGACAGGTTTGATTGTATTTTAATTATCCATTGTTCTGAGCTTTATATGAGTGTCTCAAATAGAAATTCATACTTTGGATGTCGCTATTAGATAAAAAATTGCAAAATATATTCACCTTTTTTCATTATTTATGGAAAACTGATCAACTTTACTCTTATAAAGCGCAAGAATTCCCAAAAATTATTCAATCTTGATTGAGCGATGCTGACTTTATAAAGCACACGAAAGTTTTGTTGTGCCACTTTGTTAGAAGTGATTCTGGTAAAGTCACATGCTCAATGGAGGGGGACACTTGGTTTTAATATCCTGGAACTTCCTTCCCATTCATTAAGGGTGTAAGTTTGAAAAAAAGACCACTTCCATGCAAAGTTGTGCAACCATGTTTTCACGAATTTTATAAAAATTAGCATTTTTTTTGTTATGAATCATTTTCAGAAATTTGTTTGTCATGGAAGTCTGTGTTTTGGACTTAACATATATTACAAAGAAGAAGATTGCATAATTTTGTAACTACAAGCCTAGTCAAAATTATAAAGTATTTTGTGTAAAGTTACACTTTGTTGCAAATCAGTTGCAAATTAAAATATGTATTCTGCTTCACGCATGGTCTGCCGTTTTAGCAAGAGGTTCATTAAACAATGGATTTGATTGGCGCATTTCGATGAACTGCAACTTGCAATCAGTTGTAATTCTGTTGTATAAAATAAACACCCCCGTACATGTAGTTTAGCAAAGATTTGTGACTTGCACTATTGGTTTAATATGTAATGTTATTTTCAGGGTACAGGGTGGAACTATGAAGATGCATGGTTTTCCCCGTATAGATTTTATTTAAAAAATGCTGTTGTGCTTGTTGCATGTCTCATAAATATATTTTAGTTATTTTTCTTTCCATATCATTTCCACTAACTTTATATTGCTGTAAGTGACCTTACCATCAACATATCAATCACATATCCCTTTCATTGCATGCATTGATCAACTGTACACTGCACTGCAGGTTATGTAAAGAGTGAATCTAAAATGTACCATAACAATTGAGTAATATTTGCTAACATTTGGTACACATGTAAAGCTGTTTTATTTGCATGAATGAACAGAGTAAAAATGGCTGTCATTGAATTCTTTTTGTCAGGGATGAGCTTGACTCTGCCCACCTTTTTTTCCATCTAAACAAAAATGTGTGCTAAAAATCAAATGTCTCCAGTGGCTGATTTGTGTGCTTTTGCTTGTGGCCACTGAGGTAGATAGACTTTGTTAAGCGCATAGAGACCCTTGGTATTATGCGCTATATAAGCATAAATTATTATTATTATTATTCTTTGTTTTATTTATGTGTTTGTACAATTGTGCGCAGAATAGCTTTTGTATATATGGTGTTGCAATCAATTCAAAATAAATTTTGTTAGAATTCAAATTGATAAAATTTAAACCAGTTTAAGATTAAAACAAAAATCTATTAAGATACGTAATATGATGTACAAACAACAGTGATTTTAATTATGTAAGTGCCAATTAATTGCTTATTTCTTGCATTGAAAAAATGTGATTTTTTTTTTAATTCCTTCTTCTTGTTTGATGTAAACACTCTATCATCTATATTTTCATAATGCCCCCTACAAGTTTAAAAGTATATAAAATACCACCATTATACCTCTATTATTTTTGTCTTTAAATCCCTTGGCTATCATTTACGAAAAATAACTCCATGATCCATGTGCTATGAGAATGAGTATTACTAGTATTTGAAGGGGATGAATGTCAATGATATTGGAAAGTTAGTTAACGATGCACCCTATTAATTTGGGAACAAGCACTGTGAGCTAAAGGGACAAAGGCCCGGGACAAATTAAACAACTTCCATTCAACCATTAACAAAAGCTAGATGGACACGAAAACAATTGCAGTCCAACCTCGTTATAAAGAGCACAGGTATAACGAGATCTCATTATAAAAAGGTAGTTTTCCTGGTCCTATCTCTTTGTATTTAGTTATATTTACGTCCTGATATAACAAGGTTTGGTATGAAGAGATAATTTTTCTTGTCCCAAGGACCTCGTTATAACGAGTTTGACTGTACCTTCTTATTCTGTGGAAAAATGTTGAACCAGAGTTGCACCTGGGACTTTCTTTTGTGATGATGAAGGTATTGTGAATGCTTGAATGATGTTGTTTACTTTGTCCCGGTCCTATGTCCTTTCTCCTCACAGTGAAAGTGAGGTCATTCTTTTAGAGAGCAGCAATAGAATTCATGTTTCCTTTCTAGACATTACATCATTAGTACATGTATTACCATTCTGACCCCTTCTCTTCCTTATTCTCATTCTTCTACAGCTCTAGATCTGCATAAAGACCCTACTGAGATTCTATTATTTTCAGTCTTCTACCTTTCATCATATATCTCTCTTTGTCATGAAGCCATCCAGCTTTCTTTCTCTGAAACACTACGCAACCTGTACCATTGTGATTGCCAGTATATTGTCTTTGTAGAGGAAATAAATTAAAAGAGTCTTGAACTTTGATGTAGAATAAAAAAAAAAAAAAACATTTCGTCTTTGAGTGAAAAACTCTGCAACCTGAACCATTGCCAGTTTATTGTCCTTCTATTTAAAACAAATCTTGATATTTGATTCAAATGAAATGTGACTCGCCTTTTCAAAAGGGGCCATATCTCAGCAGCAAGGGTCTGAGAAAGTCCCATTTCATCTTTGAGTGAAAAGCTATACAAACTGAACCTTGCAATTGCAAGTATATCTTCTGTGTATAGAAAAAGAAATGAATCTTGATATGTCATTCAAAATCATGTACTTATATGACTTATGCTCTGCAACAAGCAAGTAAATATTGCATCCTACATATACCTGTTGAAGGAAGAGTCTTCCCCAAAATAATATTTCTTCAACAGGAGCAGAAAATCAGATTAGCAAAAGAAAAAAGAATTTGAGAAGTATCTGAAGACTAATAAGGAAGTTATGAATGTTTCAATATGTAGACAAATTGGCAACTGATGATGTCATAGGTTCACAACTGACCACTTATAATATTCATATCGATTTTTTAAATGTTACATATTTTTATATGATTTCCTCAGAACCTCTACAATAGGATATCTTCATGGTAGATATGTAGACCCCCTATTTGCGTGTTTACATCCATACAAACTTTTTATCTTTTTATAGAAATGATGAACCTTGCACCATAACAAAAATGATGTTTAATAGTGAAGCACCTGAAACAGTGATTTGCTAATTTTTTCCTGATTTTATTCCATGTCAGATTTTCTTCAAACTTTTTTTCATTCTGCCCATTCCATGTTTCTGCTCCTGTTTTAAAAATTGTTATTTTGGGGAAGACTATAGTGACTACCCTATGTAAGTTGTCTAATTATTATCATAATTATTATTACTATTATAATTATTGTTTAATGATATCAAAATAACGCTTGGATATCCAAAGGTAGTAACTTCTCTTAAAATGGTGGGCAATTTGAAAGTTATGCGATGAATTATATTATACTTTCAAAAGCAATACATTTATTAGAGTATTTTTGTACACAGCTGTTATTTATATCATATGCTCTCTTCTTTCATCATACATTTAACAGTTCATGGTAGTCTTGTAGATTAATACTGAAATCTGCTTTAAAAAATGATCTGTCACTTAAATACAGGGTTTTCCATCCCATACAAATAAATTTCCTGAAAGAGACCAAAAGGTTTGAAGAATGTATTTTTAAAAGCATGGAAATATCTGCATAATTTTATGAAAACGAAGCAAGTTCATTTTCCAAATAAAAACAAATACAATAAATTTGGTATACACCACATGTATGTCAATTATTATTAATTTCTTTCTTCTTTTTTTTATAGATTCTGAAGTTTGTCAAAGTGAGCAAAAGAATTTCTGGAACTGATTTTTTTTTTAGAATTTCAGTAAATTTTCAGGAATGTTCAAAATATCCATCTTCAAAAGTTGACAAATATAAGGGGTTCATCGTGTCTCTTTTTGAGCAATGGGGGTTTCCACATTATGAAAATTTCTTTTTATTTCAGTTAAAATTGATCAAAGAATGTTGCAATGTTCAATATCTTTGCTAGGGAATGGGATACAAAATATCGTGAATTCTGATAATTTTGTTGCAAGTAGTGTTAATTTTACCAAAGTGTCTGATGATGCAGAGTTCATATGGGCAAGTAGTGAACACCTTTAGCCAAGCTATAGGGTGCTAAGTTATTGCTCAAGGAAAATAGATTGCACTCAATGTTTTTTGTATTAATTCCACTCCATGTTGCTTGCATGTCCATGTTTTGCAGTATCTTCAAACATCTCCCAAAGTTCATGCTATTCTTTTCCACTTTTTTATGATTAGTTAGTTAATTTGATTAACAGTACTTTCTTGATAAATATGCATAGCTACAGGTATGTGATATAAACTGTTTAAAGCATGAATACTGAAATTTTGTTATGATTTGAAATGTTTCATTTTCCTGAAATTTATTAATTTCCTGTTTCCCTTAAATTTATTAGTAAACTGAAAATTTAATTGAAATGTTTTAACTATGTTTATATTAAATAATTTGTTTATTTTTAGTATAATTTTGAATAGTAGAGTTGGAAATATTTTTTTCATGTTGTACCTTTAGACATTCCTTGAAAATATTCAACTGCATAGAGGCTTGACCCAAATCCTGAATAATATTGTAATGCCCATGTTATATTAATTCCAAATTGTTCATTTTCATTTTTATTCCATTGTTATAAATATGTTACCTGTCTCCCACACACTCTCAAACATTGTGGATGAAAGTTTTATTGTGGGTGAACTTTTGGGAAAAAAAGTGAAGTTATACTAAAATCTATTGTTCACTCATATATAAAGCTGTGTTAATTTATTCATTTTTGTGATGTTTTAGATTTTGATTGTGTTTATATATATATATATTTAACCCCAGCCTTTTTATATTGTTCGTGAAGAGCAATATGAATTATGCAACAGCTTCAACTGCATGTTAGCACACATGAGGTTTGTTAAATAAATTTGTAGTTTTAGCTGAAACTGATCTTGAAGAGGGGAGACAATATTCATGAAAATGATGAAGATGTATTTGTATATTAGTCCAGGGAGTTCTTAGAATTCTTTGTAGATGTTTTTTTTTATTGAATTGTTACCAGATGATATCTATGTATATAAATGCATTAAGTTAAATCAAGTATTATAACTGATTGTAGTACTATATGTTATACTTTGTACGATGTATAAACACTGGCAGATAATGTGAGTAAAGGGTATTTTTTAGTGTATGAACAAATAAACATTTTTGTGATACTCCTCAAAGCCCCTGTCGCATAGAATCACTGATTCAACACAGTTCGACACAACTCTGTGTCCAGTTGAGCCATGGGTTGTGTTTCATAAGGCCCTGGTCGCATAAAGC
>BQKZ01008047.1:27524-37613 GCA_036244855.1 Temnopleurus reevesii | reverse complement strand
TTCATGGACTGAAGTGAGATACATTGTGTTTGGTATATAAACAAGACAAAAAAAGTCTCCCCCTAATTGAAAGTATCATAACTTTTTAACAGAGGAGTGTCCAGTGACGAAATTTACAAGTAAGCTAAGGGCGCTACAAACACACATGCCCAGGGCAACAAAATTGATCCATCGGGCAAGTAAGTGAAATTGTCGCTTGTCTGGATGGGTAAATAATGATTTTAAGAGTGAATTAATGACTGTCTGTGAAGTGAGTTGCAAGATCTATCATTTGACCAACTACACTGACAGCTCAGCCGAATTTATGTGTGTGCAGCTACTTTTGCTTGCTTGCTTTTATGTTTTGGGTAAGAGAAATTGATGTTCGGGCAAGTTGGGCAAGCAGTGCAAAAATTTCTTGTACCATTTCAGGTTTATATAAAATATAACGTTATTAAAAAGTCAGTTCTAATAGGGAATTTAGCTCAATAAAGAGTACTTTAGTGACTTTATTGCGGGGGTGGGGGGGGGGGGCTCAAGAATCTTAAATGAACAGGAAAATCACAAATGTTACCTGAGGTATGATAAATATGGTACCAAATAAGGCTTTCCTCAAGAACTGGGAGAGGTCTTCTTCAGGAACGAGCTGTGTGACGTAGATAGACAGAAAGTTTGCCCCGTATTCACCATGAAAACACTGACAGAAGTTAATAAAAACAAATATCAGAAAGTTTCTATTGCAAATGATTTGCTTTCCTTGTCTTAACGAGAGTGCGAGAGAGCTATCGTTCTTTGGGTGTACTTGTGGTTTGGCCTCAGCACAAGCTAAAGGGGCTTCAAACTGTGATCTGACATTACGCCCAGTGTAGTGCATCGCAGCCCAACTCAAAAATGCTATCACAACACACCACATCTGGAATGCGTGAAAGTTCTTCAAGTCATCCGAAATGAAGGAACTAAACAAGACAGAAGTGCAACCAATTATGGATGCAACTTGGCCGTATCTGGTTAGTCTTACGCGGTCCTCATGGCGGGAGGATATCTCGGCGAATAAGGCACAGTACGACAGCAGCACGAAGGTGAATAGAGTATCGTAGCAGCAAAGAGAGACTAAAAGATGAACACCTATCATCCATTCATTGGCTTCGTACTCCTTCCATGGAAACCATGGCAACAGGAAACTAAGAGCAAACAGAGGTGCTCCGTAGAGTATGGCATGGCGGCGGGAGCGGAATGCTTGGATGCTGGAGTTGTCCTGCCAGTAAGCAAACAATGGATCATTGACAGCATTCCACACCATATAGATGACCTGTGATACGTGGAACCAGGACTCTGAAATGTGGTAGTAGTCTGTGAAGAGTCGCACGTAGTAGAACCGGAAGATGGAGTTCATCATCGCCGCGGCAAAGTACGTCATGGAGTAGGCCAACGCATTCTTATCTATAAGCTTCCTCATCTTAAAATGTCTTGGTGGGTATCTGGAATAAAGAAAACAACTTTTGAACATGATGCATTGTCTCACTGCCTCCCAAGAAACAAAAATGTTTTTCATGGTTCACCATGAGAAACAAATGGGATCAGGTACATGGAGGTCTATAGATGCCATGGAATGATGTTCTATATAATGTGCACATGCACTGTGCATTGTACAGAGCAACAAACATGGCATCTATAGACCTTCATAAAAAAATCAAAATGGCCGCTAATTTCCATGGCGGTTTGGACTATTTGGTAGCTGAAATAGGTGTTTGAATAAAAAAAAAATATTTTTACAAAACTCATCGCAACAGAGTCCAAAACATACAAACAAATTATTGAGATATTCTTCACATTCATTAGTGATGCTTTTCTGGAAATGTAGATTTTAGCGTCAGATTCCTTCTGAGATATGGGGCACACTACATGTTTGAATGGTAATGCACAGTGTCTTTGGGCAAAAAAAAAGTTATTTCTGAAATTTCTTTTCACAGAGATGTCAACCTATCCTCCTCATCACCACCACCACCATCACCACCACTAGCTACAGATAGCTCTCTGGAATTGTGATTTACATTTTTTTTTACACGATGTCAAAAAATGTAAAAAAAAACAAACACAACAACAATCCAGAGAGCTCTCCTAAGCTACACCACCACAAACACCCCCATCATTGCCATCACCATCGTCATCACCACCATCATTCTCAACACCATCATTATCATCACTATCACCACCTCCACCACCACCCCATCAATATCATCATCATCATCATCATCATCATCATCATCATCACCACCACCACCACCACCACCATCATCATCATCATCACCACCACCATCATCATCACCACCACCAACACCATCATCATCGTCATCATCTGGATCTGGATAATATAATTGATAAGCTCATACAGGAACATCACTCAATGCAAAGCAGCTGAATAGCCAAGGGTTAGTCTTGTATCCTATCCTGCTCGGAATTCGGCCGAGTCTTTTATACTCGTTAATAGTGTGTATGGCAATTCATTCCAGTTTCTGAATCTGGCAGTGTCCAGGAAGAATGATTTCTGATGAGTATTAGATTTCTAGTATAGTAAGGAACAGCCAGTGTAAAAGAGTTGTGGTTCCTTGTGTATCTTCCAGATTTTCTTGTATCTACATGTAACTTCATCATCAATATCACCATCATCGCCATCACCACCACCAGGCACCACCATTATCATCATCATCATGACGTCATCAATATCACCATCATTAACATCATCATCAAGCTAATTGCCACCAGTGTCGATTTAAAGAGTAAGAGGGGAGGGGTGGGGATCAGTTACCTCTGGGAAAGAACAACGCGTTCCCCTTTGGGCTTCCTGAATTGTCCTCTAGCTCTACTACTACTAGGCTGCTTTTACGGTTACTCCTTGCCGGTGGTATATGCTTGCAACACCAGGACGAGGACAGCGACACTCAGTCTCAGCTCTCGGACTCGTACTTTACTTGTAGAGACACTAGTAGGAGTCGCAAAGAGTATCTCGTCAATGTCAGGTATTCAGTCTGACTATGGGCTGGCTACTTGGACCGTCGATGCTGACGACGAGATATTTAATTCACCAGATTATTTCATTTCGCATCACGGTCAATGTTTGAGAGGAAATCATAACATTTTTTTACACGTCGCGCAGCATTGTAGAACGGTCACGTGATTCATAAAGTATCAGGTGATATCAATATGAAAGCGTATTCTGTGGTTACGTCCTAAGCTAGCTCTGTGCGTAGTTTGAAATCACAAACCCTAGACTTTCGGTGTGTGAGTGCTGCTGCATGTGTGTGACTACATCACACACATGCAGCAGCACGAGACACGCAATGAGACACACAATGCATAACCCTGTATCTCTCTCTGTGCATGCGCACAACGAAACCCAAGGGTCTGTTCTAGCAGACTACTCTGTGCGTGTGGTCGGTATAATCATGGATGACAATTAAGGATAAAGTTCTTCAGATCTAGAAGTTACTGTGATGCTGCAAAGGTGAAACCATCAGAAACATGACAATTAATACGCACCCTAAACAATAGATTTACTCAAATGGGAAAACAAAGAAATAGCTCTGGTGCTTAACACCGTAATACGAACAATGTTGAATGTTTGATTGTGATGCTGACTGAATCAAGTTTTCGCTGACCAAGTCATGTAAGTTATATTTTCACAGTATTTGGATGCAAGCGAACGTACTTAGTGCCCACAAAACTAAAAATTAAAATGATTTGCCCGCACTTGTCGCGAATAGGTTTATCTGACAGAATGACCGTCTGCAAAAAGGAGTATATAGGCCTATGAAGCGTAGGCCTATATGGAAACGTATGGAAATGAGTAAAAACAAGTTAAAAATAAGTTGGTATTGAGATGACACGAAAATTAGAAAATATTTTCTTGATCGCTATAAAAACAACAGACTGCACATACGCCGCATAAGTTTGGAAATCCCTGAAATGTGCTGCGCATCATAATTTAAAAATATTGTTTGATGTCTCTTCCCACTCTATTGACAGTAGGCGGCATCAGAGATAGGGATCAAAGGATTTACGAAGCCCAGTATTACACCAGGTTATTTCCATTTTTGTGTTTTGTTATCACTCCTGTTGCTTAAAGCCCCTTGGTATAATAAATTTTCATAACGTTATGAAATACTATAATCGTGATTCTATCTTTATGGCATTTTCGATATCATCTGAGTTATGACTGCATAAACATCAGTTTAACAGGCAAAAAAAAAATAATAGAATAGAATAGAATAAAAGAATCCCGTCCCCGTACTCCATAATTTTTGGAAACTAGAAGTAACAGGGCTATCATGGGAAGCCAGGTGGCCGATGAACAATATGGGCTCGGGGCCAGTTATTTTTAGTAAATAGGCAACTTGGATCACGTAACTTGACATGGTAATGACGTAGGTTTGATATGTTTCGATAGAGAGGGAGATTTTGGAGCCCGGAGTGCCCCCCCCCCCCCCCCCCCCCCCCGGCAAGAGCTGGTTGGCAATAATGTACGGAATATAAAGCTTTTCAACTCTACGGTCATTTTAAAGACATTGCTGTTCAACATTGTTTCGTGTTAAAAAAAAATCTCAACTGCAAGGAGTCTGAATGCAACCTGGATGATTGATGAGGTATATAAACTAAGCTAGCTGTGATAACATCAGGCTTTGATATCAATGTTTAGCGCTTAAAAGTAACATTAAACGTATCAACTACATGGGTACAATGTTCTGAAGTGAAATAAATTTAACATTTATTTCCTTTTTCACAGACATAATCAATGCAACATAACGTGACAAAAAGTATCACTGAAAGCAAAACTTGAGTTAAACAACATTAAACAAAATGGTCTATTTAACGAAGAGTTTGGTTGGTTTTGTAGACGGATGACGCTCTTCAATCTTAGGAGATTAATGAAAATAAATTCATATATATATATATATATATATATATGTATATAGAGGGCACTGTGCAATAATAAACTCCTCAAAAAAGTTTGGAAATCCAAGTTTACGGACGCTTAGCAAAAATATAGGAAATTTATTTCCATGTCGAGCAATATCACTGAAAAGAGTGATTTATTACCTAAAGAATGACATCTCATTTATTTACAGATGTTTTATCATGGCTAAGCAATTCCCTATGAAATTAATAAAGGTACGAGAGTAAAAACTGCAAAATTTGTAATAGACTTACTGTATTGTTACCATCAAAATGTGGTTTTAAATGCATACAATTGATGCAAGAGCAAGAAGAAACGATTAATTAAGGAGTGAAATAACGAATAAATGAGCTTTTTTTCTCGTGTTTTTTTTTAGATTGTTACCAGTCATTGTAATACACGTCTTTACAGGTTGATTAACATTGCTTATTCATTATTTTATTCATCGATCTATCCATTCACGGGCATGATATCCATTTAAATCCATAGTTTAACAACGTGACTACAATAGATCAATTACTGATTTGCAGCTTTTGCGTCCGTATCTTTTTATACTTCAAATGGAATTACTCAGTTGTGAAATAACCTCTGGAAACAAGTGAGGTGCCATTCATTAGATAATAAAGTATTCTTTTCAGTGATATGACTTGATATGGAAATAGATTTCCCATATTTTTGCTATGTGTCCTTAAACTTTGTTTTTGCATTATTAGTTTTTTTTTCATCAATCTGAATGTAAGACAGTAAAACTTGTCACATATCTTGATTTGAGAATTTTTTAGATAATAATAATAATAATAATAGATGCAATTTATATAGCGCACGTATCCACTCTGCTGAGTGCTCAAGGCGCTTTACATTATTATTACCCTGGCTTTAGCCCGGCAGCCATTCACGGCGCACTTGGCATTTCAAAGAATAAATATTCCTGCCAGGTACCCATTCACTTCACCTGGGTTGAGTGCAGCACAATGTGGATGAATTTCTTGCTGAATGAAATTGACGACATGAGTAGGATTCGAACCTACGACCCTCTAGTTGAAAGGCGAGAATCACGACCACTACACCACGGCGCCTCCACAATCTCAATGTGTGAATGTATTTCTGATCGCAAAATCATTATAACATGCATTTCATTGTAATTTCTATGTGATGATGTTTATTCATATATTTATATTCAGGGTTCCTCCTAAATATGACACATTTGATGGTCATCCATGAAGCAATGTTTGGTAAAAAAATGAGTAAGATAAATAACACGAAGAATAGACAATTATACCAAATTTACATAGAATATGATGTAATCTATTTACATAAAACTAAGTCGAACGCCAATTCAATGCTCCTATGTAATGCTATTCAAATCGGAACCGGCTTGCGACTGATACGCAAAGTACGGATCTATTGTCCCATGAAAGGGCCACCCTGTTGAAATAAAACGACAAATAAATAAATATTGGCATTGCCCTATTCTTTTTTTCTGGAAGTTTACATCGTGCTCGCGAGCTACACATATGATTAAAAGTGGTTTATTATATATACATTTTAATATAATAATATTGTTTGAATGTTCTTTTCATACTAAAGAGAGTACAATTTAAGATGTTTATTGAAATAAGAATACACGTCAAGCACTGCAACTGTACTCAAAGCTAAATCAATGATAAAACTAAAGTATATCAATATGACTGTCATTCGTTACAAACACAGTGTAAACACAAAACAGAAAAATACATAATATTTGGATTATTACGTACCATAGCACTTCATCATGCTGAGTCTGCATCAAATATTTATATAATCTTTTAACAAGCGAACGAAGCAAGCTTGAAAATTGTTACAATTTCTTTTAGTTGTAAAACCCCCCCCCCCCCGTAAATTATGGATCATAATTCATAATGGCCTCATATGCATTTATCCGATATTTCCCTTGCAAATCATATACGAGCGAACAATGCAAGCGAGAAAAAATTTAGAAATATAAGTATTTGCCTAATTTCTGACACAGCCAGCAAAATGTATTGATTTCTGATGTTGTTTCATGATAGAGAGTAAGGCTAGCAGATGGCTAGAGAGGAAAAATTTGCTACTAGAATTTTCATCTTAACACGAAGGATTAATCGATTAAAAAAACCCATGATAATACCTTACTTACAAAAATAATGTTTCTGACACATTTATAACCTATTAATCGGGGCACATAAACCTTAACAATTGCCATTTCCTTATTCTACATCAAACAATGAATTGATTATTTTCTTCTGCCTTTTACAGTTCTAAGGGGTTGGTGAGCTCCGCGATCTTTTTTTTTTTTGCCCATTAAAACAAGATTTGCGAGGAGCGGCACAGCTCCAGAGTTTAAAGCCTAAGTAAATTTTGGGTAAAACCGAATTTTTATCGCCAAATTTTGTTTTCAAATCTATATAAAATGAAAATCATGAACATGTTGCACAAAAGATTCTGCGAAAAATGAACGAGTTTTTGGAAACGCTGTAACCTAAAATGTTTCATTGTCGTGTCCCCGGAACTAATTCAATATTTTCTTTCTTGGTAAAAGACAACTTCTCATGCACATAATTGGATGAAATAATTCAGAATTTTATTGCTGTGTATACCTTTTTATCATTCTATCGTCAAATCTTGAAAGTAACTTTGTATAGGCTATGCCCGATAACAAGCAAAATATTGTTATAACCAAGAAAGGGCACTAAATATGATTTAACGGCAACTTCAAATTTTCAAAAAAATCAGTTCGTTAAAAATATGTTTAATATGGTCTTTAAAGGTTTATAAGCATTATATGTCATGAAAAACATCCCCAAAAATCCCATTTCTTTATCTTTTAAATTTTCTCACTTCATTGAAAAAATGAAAATTCCAAGAGTTAGTTCTTCTTAAGAATCAAAGTAGGCTTACGATAATGTTTTTTTTTTTTTAAATATATCTAACGAAATCAACAAAGAATAAGATAAATTGTGATTTAACAACGAAATAGAATAGCTATTGTGCGTATTACCATAAATGATTTAAGAAATACATGTAGGCTACAAGTGGAATCAATTAAATTCAGCACTGGAGCTGTTCTAACACGTCACACGTTTCTTATGTACAGACTGCTGAATAAACTTGGGCACTCTTCAGATGTAAGGCAGCCCAGTTCTACCGTTAGCAAGAATTGATCACATTATGGATGTACATTAATGATAAGTAACTGATGAGGCCTTGAAATCACATTCTTTACATCATGCTCGATGTACTGACGATTGTTCTCATCAGTTTCATTATAGTGAGTCATTTTCGTAATAGCATCGGGATCGCTTGTCCTTGTCCAGTAGAGTGTGTCATTGAAGAATGCAATGTCTTCAAGTTTTCCATGATTGCTGTTTCTCAGTTCAACAGCCCTTTCATTACTACCCACATCTTTATAATAAGACTTTTCATGATCATGGTCACAGAAAAATATACGCCGTGGGTTTCCTGAAAAAAAAGCGAAACAAATAGGATAACAACTGACAAAGCGATATAAAATCCTACAATCGAGTAAAAAAGTGCCTGTGGAATTTGCTTTTTCTACACGGGGTTATTCATTTTCATGCGCGCACCCAGGATTTTCATACCCTGGGGGCTCAGCACAAATTTGGTGCCCCTGAGAAGATTTTGAAAAATGCCGCCCCCTCCCAATCGTACGAGGTGGGCTCAGTACAAATTTGGCGCCCCTGAGAAGATTTTGAAAAATGCCGCCCCCTCCCAATCGTAAGAGGTGGGGATGGGGCGTGGACTTTGAGGATGAAGCCAAAAAAGGCGAGAACTGGATATGTGAAGCCTCGAGATGCTCCGGGGGTGTCACTGCGGGGCATTTTTTTTTTAAATCCAGATGCCTTTAAAGGCGATTTCCTGGTCACAAAATTGTGCTCTGCAGCTGTTCAGTGCAGCTTTTTTAGGGGGGAGGGGGGAAGGACCTTGAAGGTGAAGCCGAAACTGTCGAGAACCAAAGGTGTGAAGGCCAAAAGGAGTCCGGGGATGTTACCCCAGGAAAATGTTTGAAATCTAGATGCCTTTAAACGCGATTTCCCGGCATCATCCTGGGAGTAAAACTCTCCGGCACTCCTAGTAGTGGAAGGGGGATCTTGAGGGCAAATCATAAACTGGCTTCGCATCGGATGAAACCCCGACGGAGTCTGGAGGCGTTTAACCTCGGGAAAAAATTGAAATCTAGATTCCTTAAAACGCGATTTCCCGAAAGCTGGTCGTAGATATTTGCTCTTGATCCTGCTGTCCAGAGCAGATTTTTAAGGGGAGGGGGGCGTGGACCTTGAGGGTGAAGCCCAAACTGGCAAGAAGCGAAGTGCGAACGAAGGCCAAAATGTGTATGAGGGTGTTACACCGGGAAAATATTTAAATCTAGATACCTTTAAACGCGATTTCCCGGCATTTGGGAGTAAATCTCTCCGGCTCTCCTGATAGTGAAATTTTGTTCTTTTTTAAGGGCGGGGAGGGGCTCTTGAGGGTGAATCCTAAACTGGCTTCGCATCGAACGAAACTCCGACGGGGTCCGCAGGCGTTAACCCGGGAAAATTTTTTAAATCTAGATTCCTTTAAACGTGATTTCCCGACAGCTGGTAGTAAATATGTGCGTGGGTTTTGAGGATGAAGCCAAAACTAACGAGAACCGTATGTGCAAAAGCCCAAAGGGGTCCGGGGGTGTTACACCCGGAAAATTGTTAAGATCTAGATGCCTTTAAACGCGATTCCTGGTCATAGAATTGTGCTCTGCAGCTGTTCAGTGCAGGTATTTAAGGGGGGCATGTCGACCTTGAGGGCGAATCCTAACTTTTTTTTTTGAAATCTAGATTCCTTTAAACGTGACTTCCCGACAGCTGGTAGTAAATATGTGCGTGGGTTTTGGGGGTGAAGCCAAAACTGACGAGAACCGAATGTGTGAAGGCCCGGAGCAGTCCGGGGATGTTACCCCGGTGAAAATGTTTGAAATGTAGATGCCTTTAAACGCGATTTCCCGGCATCAACGGTGTCGATCCATGATTGTGGTAGGGGGGGGGGGGGGGGGGGGGGGGGGGGGGAAAACAATTTTAAAAGGGCTTTTTTTAAAACCGGGGTGGGAATTTGGGAAATTATAAAAAATAAAAAAAAATTTAAAAAAA
>BQKZ01008046.1:18087-28605 GCA_036244855.1 Temnopleurus reevesii | reverse complement strand
TCCATATTATCTTTCCGTAACAGATGTTGATGAGTGCGCAAGTCAGCCTTGTCAAAATGGAGGATCTTGCACAGACGGTTTGAACCAATACTTCTGTACCTGTACAATCAACTTCCAAGGTCCAAACTGCAGAATCCGTAAGTTCAAATAGAGTCAAACCTGTCTATAATGGCAACTTGGGAGAGAAAAAAATTGCCACTGTAGAGAGGTGATCTCTATATACAGACAGCATCAACCAGTACTTCTGTACCAGTACAATCCTTTTGCAAGGTCCTAACTAAAAAAATAATTATTCATTTATTTATTTTAGAAACAGTCAAAACTGTCTATAGTGGTCACCTAAGGGAAACAGACTATTGTTGGAAAATAAACTGTTGCTAGAATGAACCCTATCAATGAAATGCATGAATTAATCCTTCATGAAGATAGCAGAACTTGACCTAATGATCGAAATGTTTACTAAAAACATGAAATATTTAGATTAAAAGTGAATTATGCATCTTATATTATTTGGCAACTTAAATGGCAACTTAAATGATAACTAACAAGAAGCGCTTTTCACTTCTTGTGAATCTACATGTTGGTATGACAAGTTTGCATATTTGTGAGCAGAGCTTATGAGATGATGTATATAGTTATACAGTATAAGATAGGTACTGTGGTGACAGACCATGAATTATTTTGAAGATATATAAACATGTTTTTAACAGAATGCGTTGTTGTATTGGTAATTCAAAGGGTTTTTATCATTTTTATTTTTTCATACAATTTTAATTGACACAGAGAGGAACATACCACTGACTACAACACCAACAACCACAACAATCCAAGTAGATTGGCCAGCCCAACCAGCAGTGACGCAGTATGAGATTTCCCTCCAGAGCACCGATGGGAGCCCATCGCCTCCTGCTCAAACACTGCCAAGTTCCGCGACATCTTGGACCTTCAATGGCCTTCAACCTGCAACTACATACAGGGTCACCCTGACTACGACAGCTGATGGAGTCAACTATCCGCTCAGCGATGCGTTTGAGACAACCCTTCGTGAGTTCAAAATCTCCATCAAATCGAATCAAATCAAATCAGTTTTATATTTCAATTCTTATACATAGTCGTAAACAATAATGGTGTTAAAACAAAAGAAATTGAAAAGGAGGCCAGCAAAGAAGCGAGGCTTGTTAAGAACGCTGGCTAATATCGTATATCTATACATAACGCTGTTTTACGCTCTGAATTGTATAAGCATATACACATAAACATAAAACATAATTTGTCACACAGTGACGTGTAATGAACAAATGAATTCTGCTGTATCATGCAGTAATGAATTTACTCTGAACTTTGCAGTTTATTTGTTTGTTTAGTGTTTTCTTCTATTCATATATTTGTTAATGTTCATCATTCAATATGTTCTATTTCTGTTTATGCCCAGCTGTCATTGTGTTATCCAACCTAATATTAAACTTTACACTGTCTTATGAAGCAAAAGAAATTGAAAGAATACTATTTTGGCTGATATAAGTATAAATACTATTGTATTCAATCCATTTCTATTGTTTTAGGTGCATGTACAAGTGCACTGTGTTTTAACGGGGGAACTTGCCAAGAGGTTAATCCATCTGTTCGTGGCTACATCTGTCTGTGCCCGGCTGGATACACTGGAGACTTCTGCGAACAAAGTAAGAAATGGAGTTTCTTTAACCCCATCCAGGTTAACTTTTTCACTCCGTAATTTCAGTTTCCAAATTTCCTTATATCTGTACGGAATAGAATGCAGGGAATTAGGGGAAAATATGGAATATATAGGGAAAGCATTGTAAGTTGCGTTCAAAAGCATACAAAAGTATAAATATTTTTTTATCCTTGAGACTTCCTCTATCAAAATATTCATAATTTGGCCATCTCACAGACAATATAACATGTGACATGTGACGTCACATATATCCTTGTTTGTTTACAGTGACGTCAGCAAGCCGGTTTCACCGGCTATCCGTACAATACGTACTATTTCTCTCGGGCCGCTTACACCGGCCCGCCGTTGCGAAAGAGTTAAGAATCGTTTTACAGAAAAATCAGGACTCTTTCATTCTAAAATTTGCAACTTAACAATATTTGTTCCATTTCTATGATAATTAAAGTGTAATGTGACCAAATTGATTCTCCACTGTTTAAAAGTTTGAGTGAAAGTAAAAAATTGCTGATGAACATGGAGAATGCCTATCATGTTGCAAATTTATGACAACTGCAGGAGTAATTTTCATTTAAAAGTTCTCTATGTCAAATGTCAAATGACCACATATTCACCATGGTCTAATCTTTTTTCTTTTCATGCATGGAGAATAATGAGTTTTAATGCCTATCATGTTGCAAATCTAAGGAATTTATGACAACTGCAGTAGTATTTTCCATTAAAAAAAATTCAAATGTCAAATGTCCACATATTCACCATGGTCAAATTTCTTTCTGTTCATGCATCTTGCATATTTTGGCATTTTGAATCATCCTCAGTTAGGTCATCTGCAGGTCTAATGTCTCCTGTAGAAAACAAATCAGCTTGAGTTGTATCTCAGTTTAATCTCATTTACCTTTTGATGGGAGCCAGACTTTTAAGCCAGCGAGCTCCTGCAGTTGCTTCATTCTCGTGCACTTTGAGATGACCACAAGTGGAAAGATGGTACCAATTAACGGCTTTGTAACTTGAGTGCCAGAGTTTTAAACCAACAAGCTCTGGCCCGCACCAGCTTCATTCTCTTGCATTTTGAAAAGAACACAAGAGCAAAAACGGTACCAATTAAGGGCCTTGTAATTTTAGAGCCAGAGTTTTAAACCAACAAGCTTCCGCACCAGCTTTATTCTCTTGCATTTTGAAAAGAACACAAAAGCAAAAACAGTAACCATTAACGGCCTTGTATTTTGAGAGCAAGGGTTTTAAACAAACAAGTTCCCGGTCGCACCAGCTTTATTCTCTTACGCTTTGAGAATAACAAAAGTGCCAAGATGGTACCTATTAATGGCTTTGTAACTTGAGTGCCATGACTTTAACCCAACAAGCTCCTCAACTAGCTTTATTCTCTTGCACTTTGAAACGAAAACATGAGCAAAAACAGTACCAATTAATGGCCTTGGAATTTTAGAGCCAGAGTTTTAAACCAACAAGCTCCCGCACCAGCTTTATTCTCTCGCACTTTTAAAAGAACACAAGAACAAAAAGTGTACCCACTAATGGCCTTGTAATTTGAGAACCATAGTTTTGAGCCACAAGCTCCTGCGCCAGCTTTAATCTCTTGCACTTTGAAAAGAGTAGAAGAGCAAAAACGGTACCAATTAACTGCCTTGTAACATGTTAAATGCTGCTATTTTGCATTTATAGATGTCAATGAGTGTGTGCCAACAAATCCGTGTGTGAATGGACAATGCTTCGACCAATTTGGCTCCTACATCTGTATTTGTGAGCTGGGCTTCCAAGGGGTAAACTGTGAAATAAGTGAGTATTTTGAATTGCCTGTATGAAATACAGAAATTTCTATTAAAAGTTTAAAGTATTGCTTGAAATTGCATATTATTATCATTTGATGTGAATGTGAGACTAATTCAGATAATGTCAGCAAAATATCGTAAACTACCTATGTTACTCTGTGTGGTTTACAAATGACATAGAGCAAATTATTATTATATGTATATTTGATAGACTTTTGTAAATTTTGTAAATTTGTAAGCATGTATAAAATTCTATGGCTGGTGATTCCTGCAAAATGTTTAATTTTTTGTCCTGATTGTTTGATGAACAGATGTCAATGAGTGTGCTAGCAGCCCCTGTCTGAACGGAGGGACTTGTGAGGATCTAACCAACCGTTATGTCTGCCAATGTCCGGCTGGATTTACAGGCACAAATTGCGAAACGCGTAAGTATTGCCTATCTAATCATTTATTCAGTCTGTGAGGATCTAACCAACCGTTATGTCTGCCAATGTCCGGCTGGATTTACAGGCACAAATTGTGAAACGCATAAGTATTGCTTATTTAATCATTTATTTAGTCTGTGAGGATCTAACCAACCGTTATGTGTGCCAATGTCCAGCTGAATTTACAGGCACAAATTGTGAAACGCATAAGTATTGCTTATTTAATCATTTGTTTAGTCTGTGAGGATCTAACCAACCGTTATGTCTGCCAATGTCTGGCTGGATTTACAGGCACAAATTGTGAAACACGTAAGTATTGCTTATTTAAACATTTATTTAGTCTGTGAGGATCTAACCAACCATTATGTGTGCCAATGTCCGTCTGGATTGACAGGCACAAATTGTGAGATGCGTAAGTATTATTTATTTATTTACTTCCTCACATCACCTCACCTATCCCTTAGATTTGGGATCCGTCGGGGTGCAGCAGAGGATCTCCTAACCACAGCTCTCCATTCTTTTCTATCTTCAGCTATCCGTGAGGTATTTCTTAGCTCAAGTCCTGTCCAATCTCTGATGTTGTCTTCCCAGCGTTTCTTTTGCCTCCCTCTCCTTTTGCCTCCATTTTCGGTACCCTGCATGTTGGTCTTGGCCAAAGAAAAAATAAAAATATTCAATGATGACACGCAATAATGGGGATTTTTTTAGACATTATTTGATTTTGAGTATTGATGATAACCTAAAATTCTCTTCACTCCAGAAAAAGTAAAAATAAAAATATTCATTTTGATTTTTAACCTTGGTGATAACCTAAAATTGTCTTCTTTCCAGAAAAAGGAAAAATAAAAAGATTCATTTGATATTGAATATTGATAATAACCTAAAATGTTCTTCACTCCAGAAAAATGAAAAATAGAATGATTCATTTATAAAATTTTTTACCTAAAGATGAACAGAGCTCTTTGATGGTCACAGTTAAATGATAATAAATTGTAATTTTTTATCCATCTCCAACTCTTTTCCTCCCCTTTTTTTAAATGATCAAGAATACTTATTATGGGCATGTACAATTCTCTACATGTTGCCATCAAGTAATTTTTCATCATAATGCCAAGAGTTTATTATGAATGCTTTTTATTTTATTATTATTATTATTATTGTTTATTTGGCAAATTCAAAACAAAACAATTACAGTATAAGTAAAGGATACATATATACAAGAATTAGGACCTGCAGTTTGTTTTAGAGGGCTGTCTGGGCGTGGAAAAGGAGAACTTAATCTCCATAACCTGCAGGTTTTCCATCCCAACCTTCTCAAGCCAAATGCTGGTGAAGACACATAAATACAAAGATTAGTATAGAATACATTAGGAATACAATGTGAGCAGAATTACTTATCAAAATGACTATCCAAAATTATTTAAAGGTTTTTATGTGGAATTGATTAGTATTGGGAATGATAACTGGCATTTTTCTTTCAAATTATAAATATGTAGTGATAATTATTAAATTTTATTATTAACGTAATATGAATTCTTGTCAAAATACTGAATATGTTTAGCAAAATATATAAAGCCTCTTTCACCCTTGCAAGTTCTGATGACATTAGATATGTAATTAAGAAATCAAATAAACCAATGAGAAATGATTTCTTGATTATTCCAGCGATTGATGCTTGCCAGAGTGGACCATGCTTTAACGGTGGAACATGTAGAAATCAGATCACTCAATTCATCTGCGAATGTCCGCCAGGGTTCCAAGGAACCCAATGTGAAACAGGTAAGTTGCTTCATCTCAATTACATAATGACAATAAGGATAATTATAATAGGTCCATTTATATAGCGCAATCACTATATGCACATATTCTACTGCGCTTGATACAGGGTACCATATCATTACCCTGGCTATAACTGCCGAGCAAGCCACTTTAAGTGCTCAAGCATTCCAAGGAATAAATTCCTGCCAGGTTCCCCTTTCCACCTGGGTTGAGTGCAGCAAATTGTGGATGAATTTCTTGCCGAAGGAAATTAATGCCATGGGTGGGATTCGAACCGGCGACCCTGTAGTTGGAAGGCAAGAATCAGACCCACTACACTACAATGCTTCATAATAATAATAATAATGATAATAATGATAATAATAATGTTGATAATAATGATAATAATAATTGCAATGAAAATATTAAAAATGATGATAATAATTTAAAAAATGACATTTATAGGGCACTTTATATATGTGTTTTAAAACATCTTTGAAAGTACTAAAAATGCTGTTCTTCATCTTTTTTTCATCTGTAATCTGATACCCTTTCCTGAAACACATAAATCAGCCAAGGATTATCACTTAAACCTTGTACTATCTCCTTTCTGAATTTCCTGCCTTTCCCCACATAAATTCTTAGCCCAGGGTTAAGGCATTTGACATTGCAATTGCTCAGAAACCCTGATAATTTGCATAGCCAACAAGTCCCAGCCTAAATGCAATAAAATTATGTGATAATGGAAATTGGACTAAGCTCAGACCCATAGTTTACCCGGCGCACCAGGGAATACTAGTCTGATTGGAAAACAGTTCAAGTGCCATATCAGGCTCGTTTTCCCCGGGTGTCTATGGCTCTAGGAAGCGGTTTACGTGTAAGAAATTATGAATGTGACTTGCTGTTCATTTTTTCCTATTCTCTTTTTTCATTTTCATTTGTATCACGTGTCATTTTTTTCTAGCCAGTTCATTTCTTCACTTAGCTTCATAAAGCAAAAGAGTAATATTGTCAATGTGAACAAGATACTAAGGTAGCAGGATTGTAGTTCTGAAGTTTTATGTTTAGCTATCATTATGATATGAATAAGTGGTGAACTTGAATTAGTACTAACAAACAATTATATTTAGATATTGACATTATAAACAAATATATTAGCATTGTATCGATTTTTGCACTGAAAATGATAATCAATTAGTATCACTTTTTAATAGATGAGCTTACTTTGTTTATACTATTATCTTTATATTTACTTGTGTTATTATTATTGTCTTGTAATGCACAGTTGAGTATATTCATATAGAAATTGCACAATATAAATGTGCGATTATTATCATTATCATTATTTGTTTCCTTACAGATATCAACGAGTACCTGAGCCAGCCGTGTCAAAATGGAGGGACTTTTATCAACAATATCAATAGTTATATTTGCACCTGCCTGACAGGTTTTGAGGGAACAAACCTAACAATTATTCATCAATTACTTTCAATTTCTTCCTCACAGATATCAATGAGTGTCTGAGCCAGCCCTGTCAAAATGGAGGGACTTGTATCAACAATATCAATAGTTATATTTGCACATGCCCGACAGGTTTTGAGGGAACAAATTGTGAATCAAGTAAGTGCAATATCAATTCATATTTTTGCCTGCGTTGCATGGTTTAAGGAATAATTTGTAAAAGCAGTAAGCAGAATCTGTAGCATATTGGAATTCACTATAATATTTTGGGGGTCAACTGTTTAATGATTCATATTTTAATTTCTATTCCTCATGATATCCTCAGAAAAATTGGAATCTCTGGACAAGTAATGTATTAGAAATTCTACAAGTAATGTATTGACAATTCTTATTCTTTTCTTATATTTTTCAGGAACGGATGGCTGTCTTAGTAACCCATGCCAGAACGCAGGGACTTGTGTCAATAATTTGGGGGTCTACTTCTGTCAATGCGTTCCCGGCTTCCAGGGGATAAACTGTGAAAATGGTAAGCGAACTACTAAAATGTATAATTTACTGAATTGGTTTACCGAGAAACTGATCCGTCAATTGATATATTTCCAAACTTATCCTGTAAAAATCCTGCCTGAATTATAAAGTACAGACAGTATTTCTCACTTACTCATGTAATCATAAATGCATATTCACGATGCAGGGTTAACACATGATAATTTGGTAGAAAGATTTGCTACCACAACCCAGTGGTCAAGTGATGGGGACAGTGGTAGAGTAAACTAGAGATTGCAGGTTCAAACCCTCAGTATTTTGTGCATTCTATTACCTGCTAGATTTAATTTGTGTATGAGAGGGGCTATAGACCAATCTGATGAATGATTTATTTGAAGCAGCAATGCCATAACTGCCATGTACTCACGTTACTTTGAGATAATTGACGCGTCTCAAGGTAAATCGTCTGTGAGATATATCTGGCCCTTGGCTCTGAGGAGACTTGTTAATTAACACCTCTCAGTTCCACAGAGTCAGACCTCCATTGAGTGGGACACAGCAGTAGTGTGTTGCCCTCAATTGCCATTGTTAGTTTATGGACTCAACTATATGCATGATAAAATTATCTCTTTATATATTCCCATACATTAATGAGTGTGCCAGCACCCCTTGCTTGAATGGAGGCTCTTGTACAAACCTTGTGAATCGCTTCATCTTATGTTGAATGATAATGATGATGCGTTGGAATTTTAGCATTTTCCAATGAAGAAAATGATGTGAATGATGTGTTACTTAATTCATCATGTGTTTCAATTTTAATACTGCACATAACACAAAATAAACTATTTCCATAAAATTAAATGGGTCTTGGACAGTATATATATGCGCCGTGTATTGAACTGTGTGGACACAACAATAACAAGCCGGTTCCAATTTCAATAACATTTACAAAGGAGCATTGAATTGGTGTTTGACTTAATTTTACGGAAATAGTCTATATCGTGTTACATGCTCTCTAATGGTTAGGTCCCTATGGCTATGTGTTATTCCTATGAATATTTAAAGGATTTATTATGAGAGAAGTACACTAAATGCATGTTCAAACTACCTTTTTTATTCCCAGACATCAATGAATGCGCCAGCACCCCTTGCCTAAATGGTGGCACTTGTACCGATCTTGTGAATCGCTTCATCTGTGCATGTACCAGTCAGTTCAATGGACTGCGCTGTGAATCACGTAAGTATTCAATCAATATTTATGCAGTACCTGCTGCTATTACACGAATTGAGCCCGCCACTTCCATCGGCTCTCGGTGGTCTAGTG
This sequence comes from Temnopleurus reevesii, assembly GCA_036244855.1. Classification (NCBI taxonomy): domain Eukaryota; kingdom Metazoa; phylum Echinodermata; class Echinoidea; order Temnopleuroida; family Temnopleuridae; genus Temnopleurus; species Temnopleurus reevesii. The sequence continues at coordinate 19,674 of BQKZ01008046.1, read as the reverse complement.
GTAAGACACCTATCTAGGCATCAGAAGATCGTGGGTTCGATTCCTACTCGAGAACGCCCATTAATTTTTTTCACAGTATCTCGGTCAAGCAATATCAACCAGTTTTAAATAATGTTGGGATAAGACAAGAATCATTTCAATTATTTATCTACCCAACACAAAAATCATTCAATTGATAGTATTTACTAGTTACCATGATGATGAATAGGTGTTAACTGATTGATTTATGTAATTACAATATGGTAATTTATTTATGTGTTTATACTTTTAGTCTTAACAAGAATGTTGTTGCATTATGTTCACTATTATGTTTGAATCTTTGAAAAGACTTGAAAATAAATGATTTGATTTGATTGGTTTTGATATTATGCAACTGATTGACCAGTTACATTTCACTATATTTAATCCACAGAGGTTGACAACTGTCAATCAGCCTTGCGTGAATAATGGAATGTGCTTTGATATACTGAATGGATACATCTGTCAATTATATTATGTTCACTATATTATTATATTCACTATATTACATTCACTATATTATCATGATCACTATATAATCATATTCNTTTGATATACTGATTGGATACATCTGTCAATTATATTATGTTCACTATATTATTTTGTTCACTATATTATTATATTCACTATATTACGTTCACTATATTATTATATTCACTATATTACATTCACTATATTTTTTTGATCACTATATAATTATATTCACTATATTATGTTCACTTTGTTCATGATTATGCTTGAATCTTTGAAAAGAATTAAAAAGAAATCATTTGATTTGATTTGTTTTGATATTATTTAACTGATTGACCAGTTACATTTCACTCTATTTAATCCACAGAGGTTGACAACTGTATTAGTCAACCTTGCCTGAATAATGGAATGTGCTTCAATATATTGAATGGATACATTTGTCAATGCCTTCCTGGCTTTCAAGGAGATCGATGTGAAATACGTAAGTAACTTTGCAATAATTTTGCAATAATAATAGATAATAATGATTTTGAATATTTTGTACCACAAACAGGGCAAACAGGGATGCAGAGGTGAACAGTGAAAAAACTTGGACCTTTAAAGATTTCTTTTTGATGAGGTGGATCCACTCTATGGATCCTATTATGGGATAAATATTTGATATTTATATACTGGATACATTTATCTCTTCATTGATTGGTTTAATGAATGTCACATGATTAAAAATAAACCAACTATCTTAGTGTCGAAGAACTATTTACGGATAGAATCCGTAAATAGTCTTTTGTGCTATTTACGGATTCTGTTTAAACACGAGATGGCGCTCTTCCCGAATACCCGGAATAGCGAGCGATGAACTAGGTGCGATGAAATCTGTGCGATGAACTCTGTGCACACGGAGTTTGACTATTCAAATTTGATGACTTTTGCCTTTTTGAGAGTTTGACTATTCAAGTGTTATGGTGACTACCAAGTATCATCAAGTGGTAAGTTTGAAATCCATTATTTTATCTTTTTTTTTACAAATCCAGTATATAAAACAAATATATATACTGTGTTCATTCAAGGTTCTGGATTAAAACTATGGTCCCTCTGTGC
>BQKZ01008046.1:0-17240 GCA_036244855.1 Temnopleurus reevesii | reverse complement strand
TATTCACATACTCATTTATTTGTAATTCACCTCTTATTTTATTTTTATTTATCTCATTCATCTGTTTATTTATTTATTCATATTATCTATTTACTTATTCATTTGTTATAAATATTTATTCATTTTTTATGGAAGTGAATTGTTTTATGTTGAAAATGTATACAAGTATTAATAATCTTGTCATACTTTGTAAATATTGTATATATTCACTTGAAATGTTTACAAATTTTTGTACTTCATGCTTGATTATCTCCAATATCTTTGAGGTGACATGGGAAATAAATTGTCATTGTCATTGTCATTGCAGGTGTCTGCTCAACTCCTGTGTATTGGACAGTGACTTTAAAGGTGTTCCCGCTATCATCTTTTCCCCTATTTTCTTAAATAATCAATTTTCAATGAAATGTGCCTTGTACAGACCTACCAAGTCTCATGGCTTGGATATACGTCTAGCACTTTGTGAAAATTTCCCATGTTCATATTTCAATAATTTGCATACATTTCTATTAATGTCATGTCTTTATGACCATTTGGCCAATGGGAATTGAATGTTATTTCACGTATTGCGCTCTCATAGCCTTCTTTCTTATCTCATTCAATTTTTCTCTTTCTCTTTTTTAGCTGTCAATGAGTGTAGCAGTAACCCATGTCTGAATGGAGGGACCTGTGTCGATCAGATCAATCAGTACCAGTGCATATGCCCATCCGGGTTCAGTGGCCCTCGATGTGAAGTCAGTAAGTGATTAATTTCATACTATTTGTGATTTGATGATTTTAGAATCATGGGGCTCTGACCACAAGCAATGCTTCTCAGGAGACCCAACCTCTCATTTTTTTTAATATTTGTTTTGATTTGTATGTCCATTTATTGTCTGCTTTGTATACTATGTTTGTTACTTCTGTTTTTTGAATGACTGGTTTGAAATAAAACATCTGAATCTGAATCTGAATCTGAATTTGAATCAAGAATTACACTCTCCAGGGGGTGTTGCTGGAATGTTGGAATAAATCACAAGTAGCAGTTGATTGGCACATGTTGATCAAAGTCATGGTCAAGGTCAAAGTTGGTTTCATGGATTCATGCACTTTTTGCTAGAAGTGGCCATGTGTACAAATTTAATTGTAATATTATATGGAAACATTCTAAAGCTTAGAAGATTCTCTAGATCGAAAGCTTAGGCTCTTTTTTTCCCTTCATTTTACCCCACATCTCTCCATTATCGGATAAGTAGTTTCAGCAATTATAAGCTTCTATAGAAACTAAGCTACGGCTCCATTGCAAAACAAATTTTGCCATCGAAAACTCTGGCCTACATTTGGCCAAAGTTTTTCCCTTGTTTTCTTTGGCAGAATTACTTTTTGTCATAGTTTTCTATGGCAATAGCTTATATGCAATGGGTCCCAAGTGTTCATCTGGGCTTCTAGATTATAAAGGTGTTCCAAATGAGGTAAGATTTTAACATGTGAAGATGTGATTCTATTTAGAAATTTCAATATAGGAAACTGAAATTTTTAAAAATGGGAGAACTGGCCTTCGCTTGACATATTCACTGAAAAACCATGATAAGCAGCTAAGATGAAATTAGCCTTCTTTGCATTCTAATTAAATGGCGATACACAATTTACTGAGTAAAATATGAATAGTACAACATTATAAAAATACATATAGAATATAAAAAAGATAGCCATGGACCTTTGGCATGGATCCAAAGGCTTAATTATTCCATCATTATAGATTTTGTAACATCTATTCATGTGATTCCCCCCGAATCAGATGTCAACGAGTGCTCTTCAAACCCTTGTTTGAATGGAGGTACTTGTCTTGACGAGACTTCATCCTTCAGATGTGTCTGTACCCCAGGATTCCAAGGGATTCGATGCGAGCAAAGTGAGTACTCTTTTTCGTGCTCTTGCAAGAGTTGTAGTACTCTGTATTGTTTATCTGTCCCTAGGCTAAGTTGAAATCCCTACCTTAATGGAGGTACTTGTATCAACGAGACTTAATCCTGTACTTTCCCTAGGATTCCAAACATTATGATGAGGTCTCTTTGCAGGATGGTGTCCTTAGGTCTTTTCTGAAAATTTAGTATATTTTCAGTATAAAGGACAAGACAAAGAAGCACTGCCCAGAGATATTATTACAAATTCTTTTTTCCATCTTTGCACTAGTTGCGCCTGGAGCTTTTTTTTTAAAGTGAATTTGGCGCTATGTAAATTGTATGTATCATTATTATCAAAGTCATATTCAACTAACTCCTGCCTAGATATGGAAAGCCAGTTGTGCCATACTTTTTGCCAAATTTGTTTCCAACTTGTTTTTCATTTTCTTTTTACACTTCATTCATTCCATCAATTCCATCTCCAATTAGCATACACTTTATTTTATACCAAATCACTTCATATAATCATGATTTTTTTTTTCATGAATGGCATTATATTTATGTTATTTGAAATATTGTTTTTCAATTTGAGCTGATGAGAGATGAGAGCAAAATATTGGTAATGGAATCACCTTCATAGTTTATATATGAGATGCATGATTAAAAATTCATTCCCTTCTACAGATATTAATGAATGTAATAGTGGACCCTGTCAAAATGGTGCGACTTGTATTGACGAGGTCAACAGATACAGATGTGTATGCCCCATTGGATTTGACGGTCTCAATTGTGAACAGTGTAAGTTGTGGAAACTTTGAAACTTTGGGAGCAACATAGGTGCCAACTGTTATCATTTACTTTGTATGTTTTATTACACTAGCAAGGGGTTATGCAGATGAATTGACATTGGTTATAGATTTGGAAGAAGAATGCTAGAATTTGTCAATCTGTTTCCAACCAGCAAACATTTTATTATCCATTGGTATTAATAACTAATGATTCTGATTTGTAAGCGTTCTGAATTCCTTCTGCTATACGCAAGGACATATCTTTCAATCATATAAATAGCTCTTTGCTATTTTCCACCTGGTGGCATTGGTTTAAGCGGACACAGAGATAATCAGAACAATATATTTCATGATGACACAAAAATATTATAAATTATAACTGATATCCATACAAGGTAATACTCCCTAAGCAAATGAGTGAAATAAAAAAGAATTATCAATTTAGGTTGGCACCAATGTAGAAAACCCCAAAAAAGCGTGTTCCAAACTGTGTTAGGAGTCATTAACATCAAGTTAATGACTGTGGTTTAAATATAAACTTTTTCACATCATGTCAAATTCACATGAAGAGTAATGGAATCGTATGATTTTTTTTTGTGCTTTGTTTTAGCATTTAAATTAGTAACATTCACTGATTGACTTGTCTCTTTCAATGCTAATTGTAACTGCTAATAGACTAATTTTCTTTTCTAAATATGGAAGACCGCAAGAGATAAATTTAATTAGGTGGCCTATTGTGATTAAATTTATTTTAGGGGAACAACCTCATTTATTCATTGGCCAGTGAAGTTGAAAGTGGACTGTAACCTGTATTAATTATAACATAAATATGAAAAATGATAAGAATTTATTTCATCTGTTATTTATGAAATAATCATATTCAGATTTTATTATCGCTATTTACTGATTAACAATAGTAGTAGTAGTAGTAGAAGAAGAAAATTTGTATTGTGTATCACTTGCATACTTATATGTGTACTGTGTATTCATGCGTGTATATATAATATGCATAATATGTAATAGTAATAATATTTATTAATACAGATTCATTTTCTATATTTTTCGAGGGGTATATACTCTGCAAGCTATGCATTTTAGTATACCTCTCTATTTCCAGTCCCATCATTATTTATTTTGTTGTTAGATCTTACTATTATACCACATGTTGACTTATAATGTTTGACTTTATTTATGTATCTTGATTTATTTGGAACATTGTAATTGATTTTTTTTTATATTTTGATTTGATTGGAAATGAAAATAAGATAAACTGAAAAACAACTGAACTGAAAAGAGCGGAAGTATTTTTATTGTTTTCATAAGTATATTCTCTTCTTCTTTTCACAGCCACAAATGAATGCTTGAGTAACCCATGCGTTAATGGAGGAACTTGCAATGATTTACCAGTTGGTTATAACTGTGTATGCCCACCTGGTTTTGAAGGAATAAACTGCCAAATCAGTAAGTATATTTTTTGTTTTATAGAGAACCGAAGAGTGATGTTTAAACAATTTATTCTTTTGTAACTGGCTGTGATCCATGCATTGATGGAGGGATGTGTAATGATTTACCAGTCGGTTATAACTGTGTATGTCCATCAGGGTTTGAGGGAATAAACTGCCTAATCAGTTAGTATACATTCTGTCACATTTACCAATACTTTGAGAGAGTGCCCAGCTCAGCCCTACATACTTGTCTTTTGATTGGTTGAGAGGTTGGTTGGGAACCTGAAATGATGTGCAATTATTTGAGGGACCAATGGCCAAATCTGCAAGTATACATATAACGGATGTTCACATTTCTGTACATATGCTTTTGCACTGAATTTGCAAAATTAACTAAATTAAATGCACTTTTGTTCTGATTCTGATTACATTGGTTGTAATAGCAATAAGAAGATTAGTTAAAAATCTTAAACCTATTATAGCTAAACTTTTTATGAAAAATTCTGCACAATGTAATTGCTTATCGTTGATCTTGATATTTGAAAAGAAAATTATTACGTAATGCCTAGAATATAATGTCATTCTAAATTCTTTCAAAACAAAATTTATTTGCATAAGATTAAAAACAACAAAGGTTTTCACATACTGGACAAGCACAGACAGTGCTCAACCAAGCATAAATTTAAAAAAAATTATTTTTGATGCTAACACTTGACAGATAAGACCATTGAGCATCCACACGCATGAAATAGATATAAAATATAAAATAATTTGAATTGAATGTTTGACTGACATTTTAGTATGAAAGTTTTTATTTTGAATACATCTTGTATATGAACATTTAGCAGTCACTATTTCCTATTCTATTTGCATTTTGAAATTGGCTGCTTTTATTTCAAAGAAGTATAAATGTGTATATAAATGTTTTTGTGCAGAACCAAGCAATAATTCATGTAATATTTTCTCTTTACAGACACCCAGGATTGCAACAGCAATCCATGTCTGAATGGGGCTACTTGTATTGATGGCATTAATCAATTTACATGCGTCTGTGCACAAGGATTCAGAGGCGCTACATGTGCAGAATGTGAGTGAAAACACTTTTTCTTTCTTATTTCACTTTTTGACCCATTAGGATTGGAACTTTTGTACATAAGTCCTATTGCTCACTTAAAGGTGTAGCATTATTGCTATCTCTCATGCATGTGTTCATGATATGATTCTGAACATGTTCAAAGTTTTCTTTGTGTAATTCTCATCTTGGGATCATGGCAAAAATGTATCATTATATCAATGTGCGGATGAATCCAATAGCGCATTCAAAATCTCTGTTGCTATCAGCGGTTATGGAGTGATAAGAGGCTATGTTACAAAACGACTATCATTATTTTCTATATTGTAACTTTTTGGCCCTGTAACATGAAGGTTTGCGATCAATTGCTAATCTGATAGCGATTGATATCAATCGCAAGTCTATGGCAAATCATGTACTAAAGTTTGCAATTGATCGCAATATCAAATAGCGATTAATCGCAAACCTTTATGTTACGGGGCCAAGTTGTGTGTATCACAAGCCTTGCTTTTTCCAGCACACCCCTCCATTTCATAATCATAAATGCTTGGTTGTTTAAATCAACCCTTTATTTGTAAATATTTATCCTGTAAATATCTGTATGCGATTTTCCTTTGTAATTTTGTTTCAATTTATGTTTGCTTTGATATTGTTCACATTTATTTTTTCTTATATGGATGTTTTTTCAATGGAAAATTAATAAATCAAATCAAATCAAATGCTGTATCATTAACCAGAAAGAATGTTTATGTTTGGAAAAAAGGCGCAAAATTTATGTACAAAATGGATAAATACAACAATAAAATAAGGAGAAATCAATTTATGTAGCATTATTTTCTATCAATATCTGCTTTAAGTGTGTAATATGAGGAATGAGATATCTAAAGGTTTAGGGGGTACTAAGATCTACAGATGTCTGTGAATGCACAACACCATCATATCATAATGTATCTCCCTTGAGTCTATGAAAACATGTAATTGCCCACTATTTTTTTTTCATTTTCATAAGCATTTTCCTTTGTTTCATTTCCAACAAAGCAGTTATATGCAATAATTTAAGATTAATACTCATTATTTTTTTCAAAATATTATATTCTATAATTAAACATTATGAGTGTATATTATTAGGAATGAGAATAAAAGAAAGCATGAGAAATTTATATTTCTAAGTAGTCACATATTTATTTACATTAAAGTAGTAAAAAATACAATTTTTAGATTTGTTTTAAAATAGACTGTTACTGATAATAATAATAATAATGAAAGATATTTATATAGCGCATAATGCAATCAAGCGAAAGTCTCTGCGCTTAGCAGAACATGGAGAAAGAGAGAGAAGTCAAAGGAACTGGGATTATATTAGTCGGTTGCAAAGAGATATGTTTTTAGGTTGCTTCTAAATTTTTCATATGGTCTAATATTTGTGAGGTAGTGATACTGATGCAGTTCTGTTGGCAATACAGGGCAACCAAACAATATTTTAATGTCTTATTATAAATTTTTCTTTTTAGCAACTGACTTTGCGTGATTGGGCCATGTTCTGCTTGGCCAAACAATATTTTTAACGTCTTCACATACGTTTTCCTTCCAGCTATTGATTTTTGCTTGAGTGGGCTATGTTTCGGTGGGTCAAACAATATTTTTAATGTCTTAACATACATTTTTTGTTCAAGCTATTGATTTCTGCGCAAGTGGGCCATGTTTAAGTTGATCAAACAATATTTGCAATGTCTTAACATATATTTTTCCTTTCAGCTATCGATTTTTGCGCGAGTGGGCCATGTTCTGGTGGGTCAACATGTATCAATTTAGATGGGACTTTCTGATGTCTCTGTATTCCTGGATTTACTGGAGACTTGTGCAATATCAGTAAGTTTTCAATTCAATTTTTATCTTATCTTCTCCCTTTTATCTTTGTGTATGGGAACTCATGTAAATGAGTATATAAATATATATATGAGTATAATGAGTATATAAATAGCCCCAAATCCATATAAATCTAGCTTAATTCTTTTATAACAGTAATACAATATGGCAGCTGTGTTTCATAGCTAGCTGGTTACCTAGTGTGGAACTGTAAGATATATAAAAGATTTAAATCTTTTGAAGGAAATTAGCTAAATTATATGCTGCTTCTATTCATCTTGAAAAATATAAATAGATTGAAAATGATACTGGTTTAGGTTTTTAACCCGGCATGTACCATACAAGACAAAATATTTTTCTTACCTGTTGTCACTATTATTCTTAAGCCAATAGGATCACAGTTAGATCACTAGCCCATATACATCAGATACATTTAAACTGAATGTTCCTCGAACAAGACAAGGATGGGGTGATCGTGCCTTCCCAGTAATCAGACCAACACTATGGAACCAATTACCTTACGAATTAAGACAAATTGAATCAACAGAATCCTTCAAATCCCATTTAAAATCGCATCTGTTCTCACCTGACTAATTATTTTATGCTTTCTATGTTGTTCGGGAGATTCTCTCTGTAAAAAAAAAAATGTTTATTACTTTCTATTTCCTTCATGTTTTTACTATTTGTTTATTTTGTTTTCCTTGTTTCTAAAGTGCCATGAGCACCTTAGGGTGGACCTGTGCGCTATATAAGTAGCCACCTTTATTATTATTATTATTATTATTATGATTATTATTATTCAAAGTGATAACAGGTAGAAAACTACTCATAAGTTGCACTGTGTTTGTATACATTTGCATTGCTTTGATTAACCCTGAAGCTGTTCTGTATACTGCATTCCCTGTGCCAAGTTTATTTTGTGCGGCTCCTTGGAGCGGTTTTTAAGATTCTTTGATCCTTTTCACCTCTATAAATTGTTTCCTGCTTATCGTATGAAAAAATAGCCTGCTAATACCTAAGCAGGATGTGAGAGTTAATCTGTACGATATACACAATAGTAGTACACAAAGGGTGTTATTACGATTTCATGTATAACGCGCTTGGCACTCCTGCATAGATCAGTACACATGCATGTGGCACGTTAAGGGTTAAGAAAAAACTAGAGGGAAATACCGCTATTATGGACCCTCAATTTTGTACACAAACGCCATTGATATCGTGCGAAGAGGGGTATATCGTTGTTCCACTCTACAAAGTGATGAGGCATTGTGACGTAATCGATGTTGCGCAAGTCAATAGAGACAAATGAAATACATGTTTATATCTTGTCTCTAAAATGCCTTGATCAGGTAATAATTTCTGTTACGTTTATAAGCATTAACGAATGTCTTCTTAACCCTTGCATCAAAGTGAATGTATGCAAGGGACATTCTGACTATTGTACTCTTATTATTTTCTGACGGTTGAATACATACTTCGTCTTGGGGCAAGAGTAAATAAATTCGAATACATTACGAAAGTGGCCTAATCTGACTTTTTTTTCTGTTTTGTTTATAGACATCAACGAATGTTTTCAGAACCCATGCATTAATGGGGGAACTTGCCAAGATGGAATCAACTCCTTCATATGTGTCTGTCCTCCGGGATTCAATGGACAGATTTGCCAAAATAGTGTGTATTACAGGGAAAATAATAATAATAATAATGACAATAATAATGCATCTTATTTACCCAGGGTAACCGCTTCAGTTCTTCGAACTGTTCACCCAGCGGGCCCTACAATAACATAGAGCTGCTGTTATTCTGGTATATTAGATTTGAGCCTCCAAGCACGATACGTATGTGCAATTTCCACTCCCTGGGGAGTATTCCAGCAGGTGCTTCAAGACACTTGATGCTAAATTGCAAATGCTTTTATTATGAATGCAGAGATGTCAACTATTGCGGAATATGCATGAGGAAAACATTAAAATGTGAATGGCGCAACCTATGAACAAAAGTGACAGCAGACATAACAACAATAGCCATAATCTAAGCCATTCACTGGGTATGAAAAACCTAGAATTCATATGAAAATGCACCACATGCATATTTCTGAAAAGTTGCCATCTCTGTGAATGATTTTAGTAGTATCGCTGATATTTTACATCCATCTTTATTAGGAAAATGTTCAATGGAGGTTATTTTAGTACAAAATGCACAAGGTGTTGTTGGAATAGAAATCTGATCCTTTTGCTTTTGTAATAGACCTTCGAATTCTGCCGAAATCTTTTAATAGTATAGAAAATAGATCAATCTAATAGTATATGTCATAATGCAGCACAAAAGGTCATCAAAATGTTGCAGAACTGTATGTTGACAATATGTTGCTTCTAATCATCATATGCTTTGACTCTGGTATGCAAAGAAAATATGGCATTACTGGGGTCTTGACAGGCCCGTTACCCTTCATTAAAATGCTGTCATTATGAATTTATCTTCAGATCATTTGGCAATATCCCTCATTTGTAATGGCGGGAATTAAGTGTAATTCTAAAATCTGAATAATAAAGTGCCCTTAAATAAAGAAGTTTTTCTGTTCGGTTTTTCACGTGGAGAACATTCAAGCTTTAATTTTGTAACTCTGTATGTAAAAACTATATAATTTCCACTTAACGCAAAGCAGAGAGTTTATCATTGCATATGTGAAAATCATGCAACTTTGTATTTGAGCCACAACTTGTTTTGTATTAGTACATGATTTGCTTCTGTTTATGAATGATTTCAATCCAAAATTTTCTTTAAAAGGGGAAAAAAGAAAAAAAAGGCATAATTTCTTAAACATTTGTTTCCTAGTTATTACCAGATCCTCATATTTTACTGAATATTATGTAATGAATCATAGCTTAAGGATTTAATAGATTATTAAGATACACATGTAAATATCTTAACCCATCATTACTTGGAATCAAGTTTCCCTATACAAAACATATAGGGACTGCAAAATCTAGAAGTCAAAGGCTTAATCACACAACTCTCTCTTTTCTTCAGATATCAACGAGTGCGCCAGCTTCCCTTGTCAGAATGGAGGAACGTGTACAGATTTGGTCAATGCATTCCATTGCCAGTGTTCAGCATTCTTCCAAGGAATTGTCTGCTCAATACGTAAGTATTCAGATCTATGTTTCATTCAGAACAAGGTACTTGTACAGATTTGGTAAATGCATTCCAGTGCCAATGTACAGCCTTCTTTCAAGGAATTGTCTGCTCAGTGCGTAAGTATTTAGACCTAATAACAATGATATAATGATACACAAGATTCATATAGTGCGTGTTTCTAATCGCTCTGTGCATTATTACCCAAGGCTTCCAAATGTCACTGCATTCAAGGAATCTTTTTCTACCAGTACCCATGCATGTCACCTGGATTGAGTGCAGCACAGTGTGGATAAATTTCTTGCTGAAAGAAATTAACTTCAAGGGAGGGATTCAAACCTAGTTTTTATTTGATGTGATTTTTTTTTTCATTTTACAAAATATTAGATGTTCCAATCAGCTGCAACCAGATTGACATTCTAATTGACTTACGGTCTCATACAGATTCATGGTATTTATACACAAACTGGAGACACTTTAAAAGATGGAGGATTTGACACTATTTTTATTGACCTGTCATTATTTCTTAAGATAGAAACTGTTTGTGTTTCCATTAGAATTAGATTTGATTTAAATCTTGAAGAGAATCACTTGGCACATTATTAATGGACATTGTACAGATTTTTGGCTTAGTTTGTTAGGATGTGAAAACATTAAATGCAACCAAACTGAATTCATCTCTATTATCATAAAAAAGAACTGATTGATAGAAATGAAAATTGTTTTGTGGAATATTAATTGTCAAGATATATATATTCCATTAGTTTATCCTTGCACATATCTTATTTATATACAGCCCTTGTGATTCAGATGAGTGAAACAAGCACAATCCCAAGGCAGCTTCGTGTTGAGTTTACGCCCGTCCCCAATGAGCCGGATGCCGTGTATGATGTCATCGTAACGGCACCAGATGGGACCATTGTAGCCATGCGCTCTTACACTGATGCTGATATTGTGAACGGAAGAGTCCGTGCTGATATACCGGGATTAGATCCAGCCCTCACGTACACGATTGATCTGCAGGTCCGCACGCCTGAAGGGACCTTCCCTCTGGATACCATGATGCAAAGTCCTCCAGGTAAGATGTAATTTTTTTTTTTAAATAAATTATTCACCTATTCACCGCAATATTCAAGAGGAACGGCTGAACCAAACAAAGCAACACTTGTTAGGAATTCCTGCTCACATCGCTAGGTTATTGTTATTATCACTATTATTTCATTTTCATCATTATCATTATAAAAATGTAATCATTATCATTATAAATAGTGTAATCAGTATCATTATAAATAATATAATCATTATCATTTACCCAATATCCTTTTTTTAATGTTCAGGTGCTTGCGATTCAGGGCCATGCCGTACGGGGGAACTTGGACAGAATCCCTGTTCACAGCACTGGGATATCATCATCATTACCATTATCAATGATATAATCATTATCGTTATCCTATTTCCATTTTTTAATTGACAGGTGCCTGTGATTCTGGGCCATGTCTTAATGGAGGTACTTGTACAGAATCTCCACTCACAGCACTTGGATATACCTGCACCTGTCCCCCACTGTTCCAACAGCCAAACTGTGCAGTCCGTAAGTTTTCTTTATTTGGTGCTTACACGTAATGATAACACTTGTAAACTTCAGATACAGTGGAAACTCAGTATAATGAGATGCTTGGGACCATCAAAAATACCTTGTTATAGCAGTAATCCCCTTATAGCTGAGTTTAAAAGACAATAAGTTATGAAGTATTGGGACCAGATTTTGTACGTCTTTATAGCAGATATTTTGTTATATCAGATCTCTTCATACTGAGTTTCCACTGTACTACATCTATTTATTCTACTGCGCCAAGAGACTTTTAAGTATAGACATGAGTAGTAAAGTAGACTTACAATGTTTTATCAAAAAGCTTTGATTTGAATGTATTGAGTGAGGATGAATTTTGTGTATCAAGAAATAGTTTATTCCAGAGTTTGGGCGCTGCAAATGCAAATGCAAATGCTCTATATCCTAGAGTGACTTTTGTTTTACGAGTTGTTGTCTGTAACAGTAGGGTGTCTTGTGAGCTGTACAAATTGTGAGTATGCTTGTGGGGTTAGAATTTCAAGGTATATATCTTAATTTCTACAATATAACTTGGGGCTTGACCGATAAGAGCTTTGTATACAATTAAGAATATCTTAAAAAAGATCCTATGAGATCCTAAAGATCCTTACACTGTAAAAAAAACATGGTTTTGATTTAATACCAAATCTGCTTCTATATTATGCAATACCAGAAAACTGTTATAACAACACAAGTGCTGAATTAAGTTCATTGCAACTGTTGTTTTTAATGTATACTGTGTTAAACAATTATAAATTGTATTACATTTTTTTAATGTTACCAATCATTCATTTGAGTGTCAGTGTTGCTTTTATAGTTTTCACGTATTGCACAAAATAAATGGATTATTTCTTTGACATTCCCTGAAGACTAAATACTTTTTAAACCCTACATTTCCTCCTAAATACTTCTATCAATGATGTTCTTTGAGAATTAAAATGCATTTAAAATATGTTTGATTTACATTTCCCTCATTTGCTCTTATTAACCAATTTTATCTTTGTAATATTTTTGGCTTAATTACTTTTTTAACTCCAGGAATTGACCCATGTAATAGTGGCCCTTGCCAGAATGGTGGAAGTTGTTTTAACACTGGGACATCATTCATTTGTAACTGTGCAGCTGGTTGGCAGGGCAGTGTATGCACATATCGTAAGTTGATAAACCATTTGAAAAATGTCTGTAATTCGAGTGTAGCCAATGTATTACCTGACAATTATACTGATATCCCTTAGTTTTAATTTGGTACATATGCATCTGCTCTACACTTTGGGTATACCAAATAATTACAATACAATAGAAATTGTCCATATCATTACTTCTTCTTAAGCATGCAAACATGAATTGATATTACTAAATTGAACAATAACCTGTATCCCTATTTATGGATTTTCTATCTAAATTATAGAATATAATAATATAATAAAGTTTATGTGGCACCAAATTCACTTAAAAAAAAAAGTGGTCAAGGCGCAACTACAATGAGATGAAGTAGAAGTAATTTTCCCTTCCATCAGAAAGTGAGGAATAATTTTGAAACTCTAGCCAAGAAAGCTGTACATTTAGTACCAGAATTCAATACTCCAAGAAAGTGTTCTAGCCAAAGAATTAGGGCATCTTATGCATTTAGATTTGGAGAACTATTTGCAACAGGGAGAATGTATTTTAATCTATAATGGCAATTGCAAGACAGAAAAAAAATTCGTGGAGTTTGGTAAACTGTCACTGCCCGCTGGTGCAGGCATAAAATCATTGTGGCTAATGTAAATCAAGACATTTTTAGAATAGTGTTCATGATTAAAAGGTATCGATTGAGCTATAGAAGAGAATATCTAGATATAAATGATGATATGATCTGTAGGTACATAGATACTTGTATGAATAGCTATTGATCTTCATTACTCACATTATTATGAATTTTAAGGAATACATTTCCGATTTCCAAATAATAATTCAATTAATTTTATTCTGTCTGCTCATTTGAACTTAAATGTTTGGAACTTTATCTCATTGATTTTGACTTATGCAAGATATAGCCCTAGCCAATATGGCGCAATTATAATTGCTTCTTATTGCTTCATCATCTCATGAACAGCCTGATCTTTCCCAGTCATTGATAAGTCAACAAACATATCCGCTGAAAAACAGTCCATTAAAGACAGAGCTGTAGCCAATCAGGAACAATTTTAAACACATCCTATTGTTCCTCTTTGTAAACATCACCCTTATTCTCTCATCTTCTGCCCAATCCATCCCAGTCATCGTTAACCATCCAAACTCCATCGTTGTAACTGTCTAAGACAGAGTACTAGTAATTCAGGAGCAATCATAATTGATATGTCTTATTGATATAGTTATAAAACATCATACTCATCTTCTCATCTTCAGCCCGATCTATCCCCGTTATCGCCACATCGCCAAACCCCAACACTGTCACTGCCAGCTTCAACCAGCCTCCTGGCACGTACATCTCATACGATATAACCCTTCTTGATATCATCGGACAACCCGTCCAGAGCGGCAATGTGTTACCCAGTCAGCTCCAACCTGACGGCACCTTCAGGTTCACATTCAATGGTGTTCAACCAGACACTAACTACCAAGTGGTGGTCACTGGTCAGACGATAACCGAGGGACCTTTGGAAATTGGACGAGCGAACACCCAGACACCAAGTAATTATCAAGATTTGTATAAAATAATACTCTGTCCTTCAAATGTTTAATTATTTCTGTACTATGTGTATATTTAGAAGTTCTTTGTACTTTGGAATAATATTGAGTTCATTAAACTAACGGCTTCTTAGTTCAATACATGCTCATCAAAATTTGCCCCATGGCATGGACCGAAAGTAGTAGTGACAATTTGTTTTTACTCACAGTTTCTTTGTCTCTGATAGTTTGTAAGAACAGAGCCTTGTAATAATTATGATATTGTCAACAATTTTTTTTCATTTGATTTAAATAGATTCATCTTGGTGGAGAATGATTTCATTCAGTAAATTTATCTAATCATTATGTTTGATTAAAAAATACTACACCTCTCTACTCGTTAAACTTTAAATGGAACTCAACACTAAGGGGTATTATCACAAAGTTAGAATTGTTTACAAATCAGTTATATATCATATCAATTGAATGATTTTTGTGTTAGGTGGATAAATAATTGAATAATTCTTGCCTTTATCCCAACATGGATAAACACTGATTGACAGTGCTTTACCGAAAAGCTGAGAAAAAAATCTCAGGCATTCTCGGGTAGGAATCGAACCCACAATCTCCTGATGATTAGACAGGTGTCTTACCACTAGACCACCGAGAGCCGATGGTGGTCTAGTGGTAAGACACCTGTCTAGTCATCAGGAGATTGTGGGTTCGATTCCTACCCGAGAATGCCTGAGATTTTTTTCTCAGCTTCTCAGTAAAGCACTGTCAATGAGTGTTAATCCATGTTGGGATAAAGGCAAGAATTATTCAATTAGTTATATATCAGTTGAAAATCGGAACATTCATTATCATTCTCACATCTACTGTGCCTCTAACCAGATTGGTATAAATCATGATTTTGATTGGACTATGCCAATCTACTGCAACTCTCAATGGACCACAACTCTCTAGCAACACCTACTAAAACCTCTTTGTTTACTTTCCCATTTCTAGATGTTTGTGATATTTCACCGTGCATTAATGGAGGATCTTGTGTGAATAACCCTGCGCTGCCATCTGGCTACATATGCAACTGTGTTCCCGGGTTCACTGGACAGAACTGCCAAACAGGTAAGTCTCTATCTCATGAGAGAGAGCAATTGGATTTTATGGCATGAATCATTCCAACCCAAGTAAAATTGAGACTGTCCCAAGCAGCTTGATTTAAGGTGCACACCACATCACGCTATGATTATGTATCATTCATATTTTAATATACACCAAGAAGAGAGAAAGAGGGACCGACCTTTAATGTCACCATCCAAAGTACGCAAACGGGCTCAAACCCGCAGCTCAGGAGGCAACCCAATTCAATTTATTACTGTCCCAAACAGCTTAATTTCAGGTGCATGCCACATCACATCATGATAATACATGCATATTACATAGTGCACATATCCACTTTGTGGAATGCTCAAGGCACTCTGCATTATTATTACTTTGCTTTATCATGCTTTAGGTCATTGCCACCAGTGCTCAAGCATTTCAAGTAAGAAATATTCCTGCCAGTCATCCATTACCTAACCTGGGTTGAATGCAGCACAATGTGGATGAATTTCTTGCTGAAGGAAATGAATGAGATTTGAGCCTTCAACCCTCTTCTTAAATTTGAGAATCAGAATTCTTTTTTCTTCTTTTCGTTAAATAAAGAGAACTGCTGAAAATTCTTATCTGATAATGGAGAGCTGTTGAGTAAAATGAATTTAAAAAGTGCTTGAGCTTTCAATCCCAGCAGAATCTTAATCTCTTTATACTTCTCTTCATTTCTCTCCTTTTTTCTCTCTCTGTAGATATCAATGAATGTAGCAGCAACCCATGTGTTAATGGAGGAACTTGCCAGCAACCAGCCGTCAACATGTTCCGATGCCAATGTCCACCACAATTTACTGGGTTGACATGCCAGATTCGTAAGTGATACTTTCCGAGGATCTTTGTACATTTTAACACAAAATGTATATGAAAATAAAAGTCACTGCTTTGTTAATTTGATATGCTGTCATACAAACAGATATGTCATATAATCAAGTATTTCTATAACCCATTGATAATTGGAAAGCCTGAATATATCCCACTATCACAGACTGACAATTAGGCGAGATTCAGGGTAAATTTCCTTCCTTTTAAAGGCAGCGCTCTGCTTGACTTACTAGCATAGATCCGCTTGCCAAAAAATAATCCAAGTTACTGGCCTGTTTTCATGCCTTATATACCTTTTAAAGCGATACCTTGTCAAAGTCATTACAGCTCTTGTCTTTGTAAACAAACAAAGAAAGTTTGAATCTGAAAGAATTGCATATTCATAATGATAATGACAATTAACCATATTTATATAGCGCACATCACTGCAGAAGTAATCCCTTTGTCAATATAGAAATCAAAAGTGATAAGAGAAAGGTAATCATTTTATTTTGTACATGTAGAGAGAGAGAAAGAGAGAGAGAGAGATTTGGTTTCATGGCTGGTTTCATTCAAATTTGAATATTTACGCCATGAATATTTACACCATGAATATTTACGAGATGAATTTCATGATAAAAATAAACAACATACAAAACGAATCTGGTATAGGGTAACTAAATATTTCATGTGATTACCATTTTTCTTATTCATGACTTTTTATAGCTATCAACGTTGTGGTACAAACCGGAAGTGTCACCCCAACATCTGGAGTCATCATATTCACCTCCGTCCCGGGAGGTGTCGTCCAACAATACACATTGGATGTCTCTGACCAGACGGGTA
>BQKZ01008044.1:1996-29410 GCA_036244855.1 Temnopleurus reevesii | reverse complement strand
TTGGTGTCATCCCCTGTGCTTGCTGGAGATGGCAAGTTCTATCTTGAGATGTCTCCAAAATGGCGTCCATCAACAGGTAAAAACATTCAGATCCTAGTTTACAATCAGATCATCATCATTTCACCGTCAGTCTACCGTCAGATCACAATCAAATTAACATCATTTCACCATATTATCATGATGAGATGAAGATTATCAGGAACCTATTGCTCGAAATGGTCTTAGCTATCCTCCACAGTTCTTGTTCCAGTAAAAAGCGGAATGCAATCGGGCACTCTTAACTACCCTTTCAGTGCTCCGTGATCAATTGAATTGATCACAAAAGTCACTACAATAAGATTTAAAAAACTCAAATTTCACCAAAAATCACCCTATAAAAATCACTCGCTTCTAAGTGAAATTTTTAATTATGGTCTTTATGGAAGAGTGTAATCAGGATGAAGAAATTACTCTCTGATCACATCCTAGATATCTACATCCAATACCTGTGATAGTTTGCATGTCTATATTCGGACACAATCCTCAGGAATTATTCAAAATTGATTTAATGTTCATTTGCATTTATTATCAAATTATGAATTAATTTAATTTTCTAAAGGAAATGTTAATGAGTAATATTCAAATAAATATGCACAATAAGCTATACAAACGCGTTAGGGTTTTGAAAATGGTACATTCAGTCTGTGTGCAAAGGACCAGACAATCATCATTTTCAGGAATCAATTTCACCTGCCCTTTAATTTACCCCGTTGCAATCATTCAAAGTCATCCTTATATTTTGATATTTTTTCCACGTCCTCTATTATGAATATACCAAAATCATGCAGCACTCCTGTAATTTGGCAAGTTTTATCAAACAATTTCAATCGTTCATTGTTTATGTCATATGTGGATGGTTCAATACGGGCATCTAAATAATGCAAACTTCTGGTAGACGGAAAATATTAAAACTTTTTTTTTTCATGTTTAAACATTTGGGCTTTCTGTGCTCTCGGGGTGCATATTTTGGAAACCTATAGGGGAAGGACAATAGTTTCCTAAATACATTCGTTTTCAAATCTCTTTACGGGAATATTGGTTAAAATAAATGGATTAGAGATACATCAAAATGTTGGCAAATCATTATTGAACACATAATCAACTATTATCGTAAAATTCAATTCAATGCTTCATGCACTGTAATGCTGTTGAAATCGGAACCGGCTTGTGATTGATGTGTCTGTACAGTTGAATACATGGCATACGGATCTATTGTCCCATGACCCACTTAATTTTACGGAAATAGATCATATCGTGTTTGTTCAGTATTTATATGCGTACCATCTCATTCTTCCTTTTCCCCCTTTTTCTTCCTTTCGTCGTTTTTTGTGTCTTCTTTTATCTAGATCGCATTGACCTCTTGACAGGCTTTGAAGTTAAAGTCCATTGCAGTATGAATTTATGCGCTTCGCAGTCCTTCTGTGTTCGTGTAGAGTTCAATAGAACGTTGACTACGGAGGACATTAACGTAAGTACTGTAAATAAGATTAAGAAAATTGATGACAGGGATTTTGTATTGATTATGAAATGATATTAAACTTTGAAGCGTCGATGATTGCCACTCCCTCCCTAACATTCCGATTCCTGACAAGAGACTGCAGCGAGTAATTTCCCTCAAATGTTTGCAAACCAGGGGCTAATTTCACGAAATGATTTCAACTATCATCTTCTGGCTAAGACGTCATAACTTCCTGTGCCACTCTCTTATCATAGAAAAAAACATTAATAGGTGAATGTTATGAGACTGGATCAACAAATTAAGACGTCATAGTAAGAAGAGGATAGAAGAGACCATTTCTTGCAATTGGCACAAGATCGAAAATGTTGCAAATCATAGTAAATTGTTCCAACGGACTCGTACCTTCATCGCATCAGATAAAATCGTATGTGCGGTACGTTGCATAATATCGTAACACATTTGCAATTCCTTCGTATCTATTCGTCTAAAAAAAAAACAATCGATTACTGGAACCATGTAGTTCCTGCGCAAAGTCAATGGGAATTACAGAATTCAGTAGCCAATGTGCTTGAACCGTTACAAATTATACATCGCAAATATGTCGGAAATGTTTACGAAATGTCGCAAACATTATGTGAATATGTGATAATGTTTAACATTTGTTATTTTGTCTTACAGTTTATATTTTTTTCGTTTATATCCATGCAAGTTTTTGTTAAATTGTAATTGTTATGATTTTAGTGAAGAAAACAAATATCTGAATCTGAATCTGAAAAAATCTGAAGATAATGCCGGGTCAAAAGTTTGTGAAAATGTGATATGTTACGTTATGACAAATTGCGTCTTTAGACTAAATTTACACTTGTAAAATCATTTTACCTTATATGATCAAAATAAAGTAGTCCAAATCCTGTATATTGATAGATTGATGGGGTGGGGATTCCAGATGTTATATAGCTAAAAAAACGCCAGGCTCATTTTGGTTATGGAAGCTATGTTAGTGATGTAAATATATATTTAACAAATTGATTCATAATTATGCAACTCGAAAAGTTAAATATTTTTTTATGACATAAAGCAAGTCTAAATTTACTGATGTTCCTTTCCTTTTCAATTCTCTATATTTAGTCCAATTTTTCCGTCAACTGTCTGTATGGGAACTTCTCTCAACCCAGTATGAACTACATAACGATGATTCGGAGCCTGCCTAAGAGTAACGATGAAACCAGCTACGGGAGCAATATGGCAACCCTTCCGAGTATGTATATTTATTCCCCTTATATCTTGCGGAATTTTATTCCTCTTTATGTAGGAATTATTTTGTGGCTTATGTTGCATTTGACTAAATACGTTGGCACACGTCTTGCGTAATGGGTATTGGTTTTGCGTACCTTACTTTGCAAACGTTGAACACTTTGGAAGTGGCTGTCACACGAGAACGTCGATAAACGGCGGAAATTTTTATATTCGGACCGTCTCAGTGTAACCTGACGTCTCACTCCGCCAGTGTTGCCAATCACACTAATCCCCATCAGCGGCGGGGAACGTCATATCTCTGAGACTTTGAAAATTCGTAATTTTTGAACGGATCGTCTGATTTTGCTAAAATGTTCACAGTTTGTTCATTATTTTCTTCATTCAATGAGAGCATGATAATTCCTGGGGTGGGTTTTCCGTTTCGTTGACAGCTCTACTAAATACATAGCCTACGTATCTTTCATCTTCCATGTATTTTTTTGTGCAACAAAAATATTTTCCAAAGTGGTAAATGTTTTAGAACATGCTATAAAAAACAGAGGAATACACCCTGGTGTGACAGCACCATTGTTGTACATTTGTTTCCCTGAAAATGTTGTCATAATGTATGCAGAATGCACAAAACTGTTGCTAAAAGTAGCTTTGTAATGACCATTTACATAACTACATTTTTTGGTGAAAAAGAAAGAGGGAGAGGCGATGATACTGAAACATTTCGATGACAGGAGGGGGGGGGGGCAACCTGTGAGCCCCTAACATTTACTTAGGTGGTGAAAAATACGTGCTTTTCCTTTATTTATGTTCCAAGAACATTCTTAATATTTCAAGAGTGGGTACTTTTATGACAAAATCTCTGAAATCTAGCAAAAATAAGAAATACTTACAATTCATTTTGAAGATCTCAATACGAAATTGAAAAAAAAATATTCTTGGTCAATGCATTAAAGTACAAATAAAAGTTAAGTATTGTAAACGATGATATACTTTCTGTGTATTTTTGCATGAGCCAATAAGGTATTTTGTATTTAGTAAATGTGCCTGTTTGCTTGGGGTTATTTTCAGCGATTCTGTTTCTTATTAAAGTTACCTAAGCTTAAATTTCATCCTTTGAATTTACACAGGTTGTAAAGAAGTACCAAAAGTTGCTCTGTGTATGATGGGTAAGTATTGTCATATTTCTCTTCTGTCAGATTTACTCAATTTCACAGACTTTCTTTTTCAAGAGTGTACTAATGATTTATTTCATGATTTAGGTCTCCAAGTGAAAACGAGGGGAAAATAATTTCCATGTTAGATTAAAGAAGCAATGTTACTGTTAAGAAGCGTGACCGATTATAACAAAATAGGAGGGGGTCGGGGTAATTTGTAATCATGGAGATAAGAGAAACACATTCGAGTCCTTTGAAGAGAGAGTTCCTCTGTTTCTTATCATGCTTATGGCTTTTCATTCATTTTGTGCACGAGTTCAGATTCGCCCAAGGATTGGATACCAAACTACAGACCCTTTGTCAGTCAAATCAGCAATGGTTCTGTAATTGTCACCTTTTGGCCAAGTGAATCGTATCCTGGTTATGAAATCTACCTCCTCAGTGATCCCAATAATCCAAGCGCCAAGCCACAATTCTTTCGATACTATGATACAGTGAGTATGATTCATATTTTTTCTTTATGATTATTTTTCGTTTAAAACTTCTGTGATGTTCCTAATTCCGAACGATGCTCTATACAGTCCTGAATTAAAATAAAATTCTTTGTTCCGATGGTAATACAGGAAGGTCTGCTTATGAAACCTGGTTTATTTTTCTGAATGTCATAAAATCTAAAAATGAAACAATGCTCATTATTTACAAAGTTCGATAATCTGAAAATGAAATAAAGTGGTGTAACTTATCATTGCTATAAGGCTCCTTCATCATTTCTGAGTGTAGAATTGAAACATATCTGTCATGAGTGGGTGTTGATCCCAGGAGGAGGGGGTATATCCCGCCTGGATTTGTGGTATGTTCAATCAGCCTGACTTCAATATGCAAAACATCTTCATGTACTGTAACTACACTTTTGTAATAGGCTATACAAAATTGTACATCATAGAAAGCATACTGTCTTCAGAGGTTTTTTTTTTAACCTTTATGAGATTCATTACTTTGAGCATAGACTGTCATCATTTGAATACAAAGCTTTTTGTTTGGATCTGTGCTTGGATCCGACCAAACACTAACGGGGAACCAGCCCCTGTGATTAGTGTGCTCCATTAAACCAGATTTATAAACTGTACAAATTTTATAAAAATCATACATTCTGTTCGAAAGTTGTGAATTTTCAATTTCTCAACGATATCACGATCTCTGCTGCTGACATTATCGGCAATTTCGCAGAATCTTTGACGTACTTTCGGACAACTCCTCATTCACTTTGGGTTCAACAAAATAGATCCAAAATCGAGAAGTGAAAAAAAACCTACATTTTGTTGACCTTTCTGAAAACAAACAAGAAAATCTAAAATTTCGTATGTAGTGATTGAGGAGTTGTCTGACGTGACGTCACAGATTCTGCCAATGTTGCCGAATGCACTGATCCCCATCAGCGCGGGCAGGGATCGCAATATCTTTTATAGAGGATTGAAAATTGTATAGTTTTTGAACGGATTATTCGATTATGTTCAAAATTTCACTGTTTATTAATAATAATAATAATAATAATAATAATAATAATAATAATAATAATAATAATGAAAGGCTCTTATATATCGCTTATCAACTCTGAGAGTTCCCTAAGGGCCCTACAATTGCAGCATTATTACCTTGACTTTAGCCAGGCAACCACCGTGAGCGCACTTGGCGATTTAAGGAATAAATATTCCTTCCAGGTACCCATTCACCTCACCTGGGTTAAGTGCAGCACAATGTGGATGAATTTCTTGCTGAAGGAAATTAACGCCATGGGTGGGACTCGAACCTACGACCCTCTGGTTGAAATGCGAGAGTCATGACCACTACCCCACGCCGCCTCCACCATGATATGATTTTTCGCCATTTTAATTTTCAGGGGTGGATTCCCCTTTAACTCCTTCACGAGATCCGAAAATTTTCTATTCACTTTGAACGTTTATATTTGATGCCTTTTCAAAATGTAATTTTAATACATTGTATTACGCTTACCTTATTTCGTTTTCATCCTCCTCCTCATTCTTTTCTTATTCATAATCATATTCTTCTTTTATAGAAAAATGCGAGTGGTCCGTTTGTATATTTCAACGATGTTCCCGAAGGAAATTATTCGGCAATGGTAGGTTTTATCAATTAAAATCTAGAAGGGGAATGTATATATATTCTTTAACAAACAAAAAAATAAAATCAAAAGAAAGGACGTTGATAAGTATATGTTTCTGTACGTATCGAAATATCGCGGTTAATTCGAAATAGCCAAATGAGTTAACACCTTTATGGTTCCAAACATAAGATATTATAATATATACTTTAATATCAACGTATAATGATTCACCCTAAGAAAAAAAAAATAAATGAATAAATAAATACCTATATACACACTGTATTGGAATTATGACACCTCTTTTAAAAGTACCTTCCTATTTTCCGAAAATCAAAATTACCGTATCGAATAACCCAGGTAAGTGTCGCCTAAGTGATTTTAATTATGCATTTCGCTATAGGCCTACAGCTAGAAGTGTTTTTTCCATATGTATTTAAATGTAATTGAAGGTATTTTCATTTTCTGCATTCTTAATTTATGTGCAATATATTATTTATGAAATGCCTCTTCGGCCTGTATTTCATATACGGTGAGTACAATTTTTTTGTCATTCCCATGTCCATATCAATTAATTCACTCTTCTTATTTTCTTCCTTTTTTACGAATAGGTATCTATCGATCAGGAATATTGCTATTATGATTGTAGTTACTTTCTTTCCTCCAATCGCATCACTGTTCACGGTAAGTTTATTTTACAATTTACTGGTAATATACTGAAAATATTATTGATCAACTTTCAACTATCATTGTATTCAAATTACTAAATTATCTTGCTCCATCTGCTTTTTGCAGTCCCTTACAGACCATCAAATCCAAATGCCTATAAAGAACGTTCAACAGTCCTCCATCCGAAATTTAGCTTCCAGATTGTTCAACAACTTAGCCATGTTAACAGCATCTACTCGATTAGAAGACAAAATCCAGCATCATTTGAATATCTCATATCGCTCAATTGAATCCCCTTCAAATCCTTATCACATTTTCCGTATTTCAAATACTTTTACACACACGCATCCGTTATTTACTTAACTTGTTTAAACTCATTGTCATGCCTTATGTTTTTTTTACGAGTATGAATATTACTGGAGATAAGACCATTATGAACAGGTTTCAGGATTTGATGAAAAAAATGGTCGCAGCACCAGTTTTACGATTAAATTTGCTGAGTAACAGGAGAGCTATTTTTTCTTACTAGTATGTGGTGTATAAAATTCATCACTTGCCCTTGTAAGTGTCACTACCGTATGCAGAGTTATGACTTTCCATTTTTATATTTCATGCAGCTCCGCCCACCAATGAGCCGTCTACCCATGCACAGGGATCCCAGCCTCCTCCTGAAGAACCTAGAGAAGTTAGTATTCCAGATAGTACTGGATCACCCATCTCTCTAGCTGCCATTGCTGGAGGACTTGGAGGGATTCTTGGGGTTGTTCTCATCTTAATTCTCATAGCTCGAACGAGACGGCGCAGCTCCAGTACAAGCGGTAGAGGTGATTCAAGACATGCAGATGATTTGTACAAGACATCGATGATCCAGCCCAATAACATGCCACATGGTAAGGATGCTTGGAATTAAATGTAATTCATTAACATAAATTTGAAAGAGGAAAGGGGTATGGAAGGAAAAGTAAAATGCAAATATAATGCCCTAATGATTTACAAAGAACTAGAAAAAATTGTATGGCATGTAAATGACGAGCAAGTTTGGTTCATCCTCATCAGGTTTCAAAAATGTTTCTCGTTTTGGCACAATGGTCTTATATCTACTAAAAACGACCCTGAAAATATTCGAGTCATTGGGAAGTTGAGCAATATTTTGTCATCAATGAGAGTAACGCTTTATTTCGTCTACCTTTCTACATATTTTAACAAATAAATTTACTAATGTTAAATTCTTGTGAATTTCTTAAATGTTGAATGTTTAGACATTTCCGTCAATTGACCATCACTGTGCAATATATCTATTTAATATATTTCAGACGATGCCGACTCAATAACTGGTACAGGTCTTCTGAATGACTGGCCCCCGATGAATGGCGGCATTAATAGCAGCCTCTACGGTATCTGTAACCCTTCCATGATCCAACCAATCATTGCCAATGGCTGGAAGCATGACCATGACAGACTCGTGATGGAAAGTGACAATTACGCCAAAGCCATCAGCCAACAAAGAGGAGATAGCATCAGTAAAATAGCTGTGGATATTCATTCCAGTATGGATCAGCACATGTCAGTGAGAGGGAATCTGCCTCCTATTGAGTTACCAGACTCTGGTGTTGAATCTGTGTACTCTGAAAGTCCTGTGGACCTCGATGATGAACGAACATTGTTTTCTATAGCGTTGACGAACTTGGGAGAGGAGGTGTAGGCATGAACTTTGAGACATGGTAACCCACCATGAAAAGCTCTTGAGTAATATTCTTCTGTCTGTTTTCATAGGGAGTGTCGGTAGAAAATTCCAATTGATTAAAATAAAATGATTGGTTCATTTGCATCGTGTTGGAAGCGTAACCCGTGTGCGAATGAAATTGTGCTTTCCATGTAACCGATTTACAGTTGATTTGCAATCAAGAACTTTCCAATTCTTAATAAGTGGCAATGGAACGATTCTATCATGCAAAGTTTTAGAGTAGCAAGCTTCTGTACATAGTTCGTCTTCCCGGGACAATGATTCAAACGTCGAAGTAGAAAGATACGTAATACATAGTTCGTCACCCCAGACCTACGATTCAAGCCTCTTATGTCGTAGCAGATCCGTTCCTTGTTCCTTAGAACGGTACAACAAATAGATTCGATTAAGAAAATATATGTAATTAGGACATAATAGTACTCAGAACTTTTACGTAACTTTCTAAGAGTTCGTTTTAGGGTTTATGTCTTATATTTTATACAATTCTTCCTCAAAGATATTAAAAACATTTGGCTGAAAAACAGACGTGGTAGGATAACTCTCAGAATAATAGTTGGTTACATGATGGTGCCATTAACCGAAAGATTATCAATATCCAATCCAAGTTCATCGATACTTTTTTTTTTCGTCAAATGTCATTGCTTTCCGTGTGACTTAGACATCGATACAATTCTCCATAATATTTTACCATTCACATTAGTTTAAATACAATTCTCGATAATATTTTACCATTCACATTCAGTTTTACTGGAGCTTGAAAAACGGCATAGATTGGTCGAATTACCCCACGTATTTACACGGAACGAGGTGAAAATCTAAAGCCCCGGTCACATAGGACCCCGGAAGCAACACGATTCACCTGACTCTTTGTTAATTCACAGTTAACTGCCTCAGAATAACGAGTCGGGGTGAATCGTGTTGCTTCCGGTGTCCTATGTGACCGGGGCTTTACGTGAATTAGATTGCTCCTCCAATCTCACGGAAAGGGTTCAATTTTAAACAGGTGCTTTTTTTCGTCGAAACCTTTCCTGTGGGATGGGCATTTTAACGTTCTACCTTAGATTCCGGTTAGCGTTTTTTACTTGATTTTGATGACTTTACCATGTTTGCGATTAAAGTTTGCAAGTTCATCATCGGTTTGGAGCGGGGTTGAGTTTCTCACCAACGAAACTATTATATTCATATTCTTTATGAAGATGCAATTAGATTGGCTTTTTATAATGGCTTTTAATGGATGAGATAATGGCTAACCAATCCCGGCTGTACTCAGATATACGTTCCCAAATTTATTTCGTTTTTACTTATTTCTTTTCCAATGATTGCATATTTTAGAAATCTAGTTGTGCCAAGGAAGTTTTGTAATCAAGAGAAATGTAGTTTTGTAGCGTATATTACTCAACTTTGAGTATTTAGGCCAGACGGAGAAGTAAGAAAGAAGGATTAACCATCATCAATTTTACTGTCCCAATCAGCTTTAATCCTTGCGCACGCCGCGATGTCTGTCCATCGATCGAAATTAAGAGTATGGCAAAAATATAATTTGATTTTTTTTTGTGCGTGATTGTGAAACTGTTTGAAATGGAAAGAATCTGAAGATTGTATATGTGTACATTTTGAACACAGGAATGACCCTGTTTTGTGTTTTATATGTCTCTGCTTTTTGTTTTGTACAAAGTTCTTTTTACTTATACAGTTTGTAAATAAATCATTACCAACATGTCATATATAGTTCAGAGATGTACTAATCTTTTGACTTTTTCTCAAGAGGCAATGTAATTTTGCTAATGAACATGATGAATCAATTGAACATAATTTTTCTATTCAAGGAATGATATTGGAGAGTAGGTAATTTGTACTTCTTGAAACCACGGTTCAATATTTTACCAAATTTGTTTGTCTAAACTTCTGTACTAATTGTTAGATATTTGTAAATAATATTGTTTTGACTTATTTAAATGCATTTTCAGAATTTTTCTAGTCACTCTTCCTTTTCTCGTATTGCGGGACTGGTAAAAGGAGAATAGAGAAATAAAACAAAATTTAAAAAAATCAGGGACATATAATTTTTGCCAGATGTATACTGTATATATCTCATAGAATGTGCAACTCTTTCTGTTGTTTTATCAAGTGTAAAGTCCTTCCTTTTTGTTTGCATATGTTTGCCATTATGTTTTCTATTCTATAGAAACTCAAATGTTAAATTAACATTTTTTAAAGGTTGGAGGAGTGAGAATCTTTCCAAAAATGATAATAATATAGCATGTTAAACATGCAGTTTCCAATCTTTAAAGTGGTGGATCCAACATTTTAAAAGTTTAGATTTACCATTTGTGAAAGTATTACTCCGTCAACCTTCAAAATGTTCATCTAAAATGTAATATAAATGTACAGATGATGATGAAGATGTTGCCATTCCCCATATTAAAATCAAACTTGCTTGTCAAACCTCTGACATATTTTGATACTCTTGTCTAAAAATTAATTATTATCAGAGGATTTTTATAGTTATAGTTAATTCATAATCCTATCTGTCAGATACCGTTTATTGATAAAGAGAATTGCTGAAACTTCTTATCCAATAATGGAGAGCTGTGGAGTAAAATGAAGGAAAAAAGGAGCTTGAGCTTTCGATCCTAGCAGAATCTTAATCATAAGCAAAATCATTTTGCTTCTGATTAAGATTCTGCTAGGATCGAAAGGTCAAGCTCCTTTCAAATACAATTTATGGAATCAATTTTCATTCATGCTTGGGTGAACAACAACTGGTTATATCTAGGGTGTCAAAAACGCTTGAGCCAAAATGGGCTTGAATTGATCTGAAACAAATCTTAGGAACAATTACCTGCATTCACAGACATTTCTCTTAGCCATCGACTCATGCTAATATTATGCTATTTTGTCAGAATTTCTTTCAATATTGATCGATCTTATTCATGTACATGTATGCATGCGTTGATTATATCATAATAAACAGATAATTCATTTTGCTCGTGTCACTTGATAGATGAGGCTATTACGCATCTATTAATATGAAGAAGAAAAAAAAACGTAAAATATCTTGAACTAAATTTTTGAGAGACTTTTCACAAATATATTTGTTGATGCACTCTGTATAGCAGACAAATAAAAACATTTTCCCTAGTTCTCATTGAGGAAACATGTGTAATACATGGGGCCTAGCTTTAACATAAATTGCAATTTAAGCTTACGATAAATATCAGTCTATGGCAAAACATGTAACATAGAGATACGATTAATTTGCAATTTATCGTATCTCTTTTTTTTTTACAGGACCCTTGTCTAGTATCTTTGCAGAATAGTGAGGAAGGAGATCATCCTGTTTGCCAGAGCTATTTGAAGCTTTGAATATAATGTTAATTTTATTCACTTTCTTCGTTCTCACAATACGCAAAACTGTTCCAAAAAATCGTTAACAAAAACGCAAACATGACAAAAATGGCAACTTGATGCATTGACAATACATGATTGCGTTGAGTAATGTTTTCTTTGAAATTTATTTGGCAGTCGCGTTCATGACGTTGTTTCGGTGATTTCTAATACCCTTTCTTGATCAGTATTCCATATAACTCCCCACTTTCCGCGTACTTTATAATATGAGCCATAAAAAGGTTTG
The DNA here is from genome assembly GCA_036244855.1 of Temnopleurus reevesii. Taxonomy (NCBI): domain Eukaryota; kingdom Metazoa; phylum Echinodermata; class Echinoidea; order Temnopleuroida; family Temnopleuridae; genus Temnopleurus; species Temnopleurus reevesii. The sequence goes on along the minus strand of BQKZ01008044.1, from coordinate 17,341 downwards.
AATCCAACTCAACAAGTAATAAGCCCCCTTTAAAATCGTTCCTGGAAACAAAATTTAAAGGATTTCGCTACCAGTGAGCTGCTCCTTGTTAGTCACTCTCTGATCAACCAAGTCATGCAGGTAATTTATGTATAACTATCTCAGTGTAGAGGTATAATGTGATGTACTATTTTAAACCATAGTCTTGTTTATTTAGATATTAGCATTAACAATTAGAGTGACAAGAGTATGAAAATGTGTCACTGAAATCTCCATGCAGCGCATGTAAATTCATGACAGAATAAACGAGATTTATATGCTGAAAAACAAAATATGTTTCTTTATTGATCTTCAATGTATGTCTACTCTTTTATAAAGCACCGGTAGTAGTATTTCTAAGTTGAGGATGGAACAGGAGTACATGTACTAATATCTAAAATAATTAATAAAAATGTTCACTCGGAAAAAAAAATTGAATTTCCAAAAAGAGTTTGATTTTGGATGAAACAAGCGACCTACGTGATCACTTCCTAAATGACTGAAAATACAATTACGCTTTTTAAACATAAAGTTCACTCTTTCTCAAGTGAACATTCTCACTCAGTTTATTTTTAGAGCATGGCAAAATACAGCTGATGTCTCCTTCCGTTAGTTTGCGAGCACAAACCCGAGACTTTCGGTATGTGAGTGCAGAGCATGATACAGGGCATGCGCTGTGTGACTACATCACACACATACAGCATACAGCATTGCTCTATCCTATTGGGGGAGAGCACGAGACACACAATGAGACACACAGTGTATACCCTGAATCACTCTCTGTGTTTGTGCACAACGAAACCTAAGGGTCTGTTCTTGCAGACTATCCTTCCGTTACCACTTGGCCAGGCCCATTATAACCACTACTTAATCGTTTCACCAAAATGGTTACTTATCAAAACAATTCTATTTTTTTAAATCCAGTAGAGGATCCAGGGGGTGTCCCGGCGCACCCCCCCCCCCTATTTTTCGGCAAAAAACAAAAAACAAAAAAAAATGAAAGAAAATGGGAAAACGAGAGGAAATTAGGCGGTATATCAGTGACTTTATATATATATATTTTTTAGATATGGTCTTGGATGCCAGGAAATCGCATTAAAGAATATTTAATTTTCTTTTTTTTTTCGGAACAAATCGACACATGTGCCACGCTCCCTTTTTGAAAATCCTGAATCCGCCCCTGGAACCATCACTGTGAGCAGAACGGACAAAGAAATTCAAATTCAAGCATTCTCAATAGCCTTCACACACTAAAGAGACTGATTCCCTGTCTATTCAGTAAACAGGTGCACCACCACTTCTGCATTTCTTCAGTGTGGGTGAGAAATATGTTTCTTTCTATTTTGCTCAATATACATTGACCTTCTAGCTCTCGGTCAATGTTTGANTGCTCAATATACATTGACCTTCTAGCTCTCGGTCAATGTTTGAAATGTGACTTGTATCTATTATGTTTCATTTTTTCTTGTCCAATAGCTTAGTCCTGTCATGATTCTCTGAATCATTTAAAAGGCAATGTATCATCGCACGTACACTTTTATTGTTGATGTGTTTTGCAGGCTTTCGAGACTAGCGATTGATGTCACTAGTTATGGATTTTTAATTAACAAGTAATAGATTTTATCACCGATGAACCGAATACTTGAAATTATTATTAAAACAACAGAGCATTTTTTTTTACAAACTTATTTTTTTTATACAAAAAATGGGTCTCAATTATAGGGTACCTGAGGTTAAAAAAATATGTAATTTGGATATTGCTTAGTGCATGGAATTAACCCAAAGTAACTTCATGCCGACGTGATGTGGATATCAAATTCGGGAAATAAAAGTAAATAAAAGCCTCGTTCGCGATCGAATTAGGCTCCGTCCATGATATCAGGCTCCGTGCAGGCCTTTTAGCATAAATATCAGTGATAATTTGTCTGTTAGCTCTCCTTTGTATGAACTTGTGTTCATACCGGTTGTTATTTTCAATTATGAGAATCGATCAGTTTTAAGAATTAAATATTTCGACACTTAAACCCCCTTTTTGTAGAGATTGATATTATGATTTTTTTTTGGCCTCAGATACCATTATTTTAAGCTCGCCGTCTGCAATCTTCGCTCAAACAGTCGGTGGATCTGCCCAGTCCTTAGAATTTTTGAAACAGTTGGTTAGCCATGCACATTAATTTGTAACAATCTAGCAATCTACAATATTTTAGCAACCAAATTAAAAGTCCCATTGTACCAAACAAGATTAGTAGTCAAAACATGCAAGTGGACTGATGAAAACTCAATGTATGATATAAAAACATGTAGTAAATCATTGTGGCATTTTATATACTGGATTAATTGTTTACATATACTATATACAAAATCAGATTTACATCACATGTATTTCGCATTGATTAAAACCAAATTATCTGCTTCCTGAGGTAGATAGCCAAACATAATACAAACTGTCATCTTTCCTTGCTTTAAATTACTAAATATTTTAAAACGGATATAATTTGATACCGGTAATATTACATTTACAAGAATTTAGAAAATCTTTTAAAAGAAACATTGGACACTCATGGAAACTTGATAACAACTAATTATATACACGTACTGACAATTGTAAAAACATGCATAGCAATACTATACAATTTTAAAAAGTGATAAGTCTAAGTTCTTCCCATCCATTTTTCATCACACACCAAAGGATTTAGAGGGCTTTAAAAAAAGAATCTACTACAAAATNTTAAAGGGAAACCAACTCCTGGGATTATCGTGCTCCTGTCTCTTATACACATCTAGATGTGTATAAGAGACAGCCCCCTCCTACCTCCCCCTCTTTCTCTCTCTCCCTCTCTTTCTTTCCCTTTCCTTTCCTTCTCCCTTTCCTTTTCCTCTTTCCCTTTCTTTCTTTTTTCCTTTTCTTTTTCCCTTTCTTTTTTCCCTCTTTTCTTTTTTTCTTCTCCTTTCCCTTTTTTTTGCGCCCCCCTTCCGCTTACCCGGGGGGCTGGCGCCCCCATAGCCCCCCCCACGGTGCGCGCCTGATTCTCTGAATCATTTAAAATGCAATGCATCATCACAGGCACACTTTCCTTGTTGATGTGCTTTGCAGGCTTTCGAGACTAGTGATTGTTATCACTAGTTATGGATTTTTAACTAACAAGTTATAGATTTTTCACAAACTGTTTGCGGAAAAATGGGCCCCAACTAAAGGGTACCTGAGGTTTAAAAAAAATTATTTGTATCTATAGTACTGTCCTGCCGACATGATGTGGATATCAAGTTCAGGAAATAAACGTAAATAAATGGTTCGTTCTCGATCGAATTAGGTTCCGTACATCTAAATTAGGATCCGCGCGGGCCTTTTAGCACAGAGGTCAGTGCTAAAACTCTATGACTTTTAGCTTTCCTTTGTATGAACTTGTGTTCATACCGGTTGTTATTTTCAATTATGAGAATCGATCAGTTTTAAGGATAAAATATTTCGACAATTAGAACCCCTTTTTGTAGGGATTGATATCATGATATTTGCCAACTTGCAAATTATTGTGTTTTTTTTTTTTGCTCAGATACCATTTAAGCTTATCTTCAATCTTCGCTCAAACAGTAAGTGGATCTGCCCAGTGTTGAGAACTTTTGAAACAGTTGGTTAGCCACATTAATTTGTAACATTCTGGCAATCCACAGCATTTCAGCAACCAAGTTAAAAGTTCCATTGTACCAATGTATAGGATTAGCTTAATCCTATACTTGTTATTATTTTTTTTTACACATTTCACAAGCTCCGCATGCTCTCCTAATTTGTTCTCTTTTTATTCTGTCCTTATTAGCAGAGTCCCTTGCTTTTCTCGTCTTGTACTGCTGGTCTTCTTTTTTTGGTCTTAGAACCCAATTTTTGTAAATGTATATAAATTTATAATTCATTTCTGATTATGAGTTCCTATGGTTTATTTTCTCTCTTTGAGGGGTCCGCACCCTACAAGCATTGCTTTTTAGCGGACCCCTCCACTTTATCAGCATTCCTATTATTAAAAAAAGAAAGAAAGCACTCCATAAAATGTATTTTTACTTTGTATGTTAACTGCTGTGTACAATAATTGTCAATGTTATGTTCATTATACTTTTGTTATACAGAGTTTTATTCAACTTTTTTCTGTAAATGTTCATTATACTTTGTATTATTTCTGATGAAGTGAAAATAAATGAATTAAATTGAATTGAATTGAAAACAAGATTAGTAGTCAAAACATGCAAGTGGACTGATGAAAACTCAATGTATGATATAAAAACATGTAGTAAATCATTGTGGCATTTTATATACTGGATTAATTGTTTACATATACTATATACAAAATTAGATTTACATCACATGTATTTCGCATTGATTAAAACCAAATTATCTGCTTCCTGAGGTAGATAGCCAAACATAACAAAAACTGTCATTTTCCTTGCTTTAAATTACTAAATATTTTAAAACGGATATAATTTGATACCGGTAATATTATATTTACAAGAATTTAGAAAATCTTTTAAAAGAAACATTGGACACTCATGGAAACTTGTAAAAACATGCATACTATACAACTTTAAAAAGTGATAAGTCTAATTTCTTCCCATCCATTTTTTCATCACACACCAAAGGATTTAGAGGGCTTTTAAAAAAAAAAGAATCTACTAAAAAAAATGATATGTCTTCAACAGGAGAAGAAAAATCAAATCAACAGAACGAAAAAAAGAAGTTTGAGATTAATCGGTTGACTAATAAGAAAGTTGTGAATGTTTCAATACTTAGGCTAATTGGCAATTGATGACGTCATAGGTGCATAATTGACCACTTGTTATATTATAACAATAATAATAATAATAATAGATGCAATTTATATAGCGCACGTATCCACTCTGCTGAGTGCTCAAGGCGCTTTACATTATTATTACCCTGGCTTTAGCCCGGCAGCCATTCACGGCGCACTTGGCATTTCAAAGAATAAATATTACTGCCAGGTACCCATTCACCTCACCTGGGTTGAGTGCAGCACAATGTGGATGAATTTCTTGCTAAAGGAAATTGACGCCATGGGTAGGATTCATATCAATGTTACAGAATGTTAGTTTTCCCCCAAAGAATTGATATCTTTAAAACTTTAACTATAGGGTATATTCATGGTAGATATATAAATCCCTTACTTGCACGTTTACATTCATACAAACTTTTTTTTTTGTTCTGTATGCTCACCAAATTTTTTCAGCTCCTGCTAAAATGAATTATAATTCTTGGGTAAACTTGGGAAAACTTTTAAAGACCCCAGCTTGAGCAAAATCAACAAGGGTTCAATGGAGGGCTTAATAGATAGACCAGTATATGACAGAAATGAGATGATTAACAGTAAAATTCTCCTTCGTTTATGCTCTTCTAAATTACACCAAATATTATTTGTCTACCCCTCCGAAGAAGGAAGCAGTGTGGGAGGTGAAGATGTGATGACGACATGTTGTGTGCAGATGTCTTGATTCAATTGATTTGAACAGTTTTACTTATCTACCTGATGAAAATAAATCCCACATCGCCTATAAATTGTATATTATCAAGAACTCGTATCCTGTTAAAAACTAAACATGATGTGCTCAGATAATGAAAGATGGACCTACATGCACACCCAACATGTCGTCATCAAGTTGTATAAAAAAAATTGTTCGCAAGAATTTACGAAATAATGCACGAAGTGAAATATAAACTATTATCATCTACATCAACCTAGTTAAAGCAGAATGTAGGGAAAGGAGAATTGGGTCGAGCTGGGGACTTTATGTCCCAGTCACACATGAGCACCAACTGAACACGACTGAACATGACTCTTTGTTTGGTAGCAGTAAACTGTGAACCCAACAAAGAGTCGTGTTCAATCGTGTTGCTTCTGGGTTTCAATGTGACTGGGGCTTTACGTGACGGAATATCTGCGATCAAGCATCGACACTCATTCCATAAGCAGGGATAAACGGTCCTGCGCGTAAGGATTCGCAATAAGTTAACATTTTCAAATGCTAGATCCTGAAAGCTATCTGAAGTGTTGATGGTGCAAGAAAAGTAATTATTTAATTTTTTACAACAGCTAAAATCTAAATTGTAATTTCCACATAAACACAGTACTAGAATTATTGTCTTGGGCCAATTCATACAGTTATCGAATATATCTCGATATTGCAATTTTATTATGCAGTGTTTGCTGGTTATTCATAAATCTAAACGAAAATATTTATACCAATACTACTACTACAACTACTACTACTACTACTACTACTACTACTACTACTACTACTACTAATAATAATAATACATTGGAGCTGATGCTGTTAATGCTGCATGGCAATAATGTTTGCCTGATGCAAACTTAATATCAATTCCTTAGCACGAATTATTTACAAAAGTTGTTTTTGTCATCACACTTCCTCCCCAAAATCGGAGAGATCTAATTCGAGCATGGAGCATGTTCCGTCCTCAAAGTCGCCTTGGTTTGACGTTTCTAACCGATTATCGTGCGACTCAGGGGAGTATACTTCATGGGGGGCTGCACGTTCCGCCGAATCGTCACCAACTGGAAAATGAATACAAATCAAAATATTACGTCAATAATGACTGTTTAGAATTGTCATTTCTAATTCATATACGCATTCACAATTTTGTCGTGGCAGTGACTGGACAGCATAGAAATGCGAAAGAGCCAAGAAAATTAGGTTTCACATACGATCAAGTTCCTCGCGTATATGAGGAATGACATTTCGTATTTTGAAGTGCCTGTCACACGCGTTTCATTTTAAAAGGGGAACCTATCCTGGAATTATCTTGCTCTCATTGAATGAAGAATAACCAGATAAACAAAATGTAAACATTTGAGCAAAATCATGACAATCCGTTTACAAGTTATGAATTCCTTCCCACAAGCCATCAAAGACAGTAGCTCCGCTGAAATATTTAAACAGAATTTAAAAACCTACCTTTTCAACATCGCATATAATTAATTTTGTCCCTGTGTTATTTTCTTGAACTTCTATCTTACTCTACACATTTTCCAGTTGCGCCTTGAGCATTTTCGTGAAAAGTGAATTTGGCGCCATATAAATCATATATATTATTATTATTATTATTATTTTCAAGATCTAAATGCTACCCTGATCCATGCCGCTGATGGAGATATGCACGCTCGGCAATATTGGCATGAAGATTTTGTGACGTGGGCCTACTGGCGGACAACATCCCGCCCCTATTCACGTTCGTTATGAAATTGTTAACAATCAATTAATGTCAAACTGTATTTTGAATAAGGGTTCATCATGATTCTTTCCAAAGTACATGAGGAATCGACTAAGTTATGCTATATTCGCGGGAAAACGACAATTTTATTGACCTGTATGGAAATAAAAATAAAATGTAAAATTTGGTACACAGAATGACGACTTGACGCCACAGATTTCCGTTAAAGTTGCAAATCAAACAGGGCAGAATTCGTGGTATTCATAACTTAATTAATTGTGGGATTTTTATCAACTTTTCACAGTTTATTTATCAGATTTTTATTCATTTAATCAGAATAATTCCAGGGGTGGGGTCTCCTTTTATATTCCATTCGGTGTCCCCCTACTTGAAATTGAATGCAGAAAAAACGAAGAAAAAAAAACCGTATAAAACAAGGGGTCCATGTTTTTGCATAGACTAAAGATTAATATTTATTGTAAGTTTATCTATTCATTCGGGTCTCTCACATGGCCTATGGTGAAACAATTGATTTCATTTTTTTCATTTAGGCCTAGTTCTCAAGACAAGGAAACTTGTTTTCAATCCATTGATCATTAAGAGAGCCAACATTTTTCCTCTTTGTTTTCCTTTTCCCTCGCTTTTCTTTATTTTTCATCTACTTTTGTTGATCTGCTTCTCAGATTTTTGAAATAATCAAGATGTCTCCTGTAAAGATTGAAAATTTGCGGCACACTCGCAGAACAAAACGCTAATCGATAATTTTATAACAGACTTTGTATAGAAAATACATATTATGGAAGAGAATCAGTCTTACCAGTCATCCGTCTACTCCTTTTGACCAAGTATAGTGCAATAAGTCCCATTAGAAAGGCAACTCCAATAACTGAGCCAATTGGTATTAAAACAATGATGAATTTATTCGCATCACGCTTGGTAAAATAAACTGTAGGTTGTTCTTCAGAAGTTGTGACTAACGAGGATGGGTCTTGAGAAGTCATAGTTGTGCCTGGCAGGGCTGAAGTTTGGTTTAGGGAGGGCAAACTTGTGACTGGCGTACTTGGGTTTTGGGAGTTCATAGTTGTGGCTAGCGTAGTTGGATCTTGAATAGGTGTAGTTGTGTTCGCAAGTATGGCTAAATAGGTAGAGATTGATAATAAAGAGAACATGTTATCACTTTATTTCTTACACGTAATTTTATGACGATCCTTTGTATTGTATGATTAACCTACATTTGGCGATATTGTCAGTGGTTTGAAAACATTAACTCTCCAGGTATTTTGCTTTTATTTGTTAATAAACTAACGTCAACTAAAGATCACTACCTGTTAAAAAGATTGTGTTTAAAAGACAGAATGGCTGGAAAGCAAATTATGAGATAAAAGTGACATCATTTCCAAAAACATTGGGGAGATTTTGTAATAAATCAATTATAAATCAATATTCATCCATATTTTCTATAATACATTCTTCAAAAGGTCTTTGTCAGTGATATATAGTCTAACCCACTCAACATTGATGTGTTTGGATGAGAAATGAACTTGCTTTGATTTATGATCAAAATAATCTTTCCATTATCTTCCATTCATTTCAATTAAATTCAATACTACTCTCACTACATTTAATAGTAACACTATCAATGAAAATATATTCAGATTGATTTCTTGCAAATGCCCTTTCCGGCTCTCAATGAAAAGTGAGAATGAGGACGGATGGAACGTTGAAAAAAGATAGCCTTCTGATTTTTGGGAATCGTGATTGAAAGAGTGATGAGTAAAACAGCTGATAAATAATGCAATGAAAAAGAAATAACATAGCAAAAAACGATTGACCTTATTATAAAAGGTACAAACTATGTCTTTAAACCATAAATATAAACTCGCCTGTAATTGTAGTTACATTAGACCAGTACTGCAGACAGTCTTGTTCATCAGGTCTACAATCTTTCCGTACCTGGGAATAACAAAAGATTGGAGTATGTTATAGTGATTCATTTTTCATTATTTCATTTACAAACAAGAGTACTAATAAAAGCCCGATTTATCAACTTGTCACTTCCAAAATGCCATTTTCTCCACCATGCTCATGACTATGACGGCAAATCATGGCCATGACATAGTAAAGGGTGAAGGAAGAGCTTTCAATTGCAATTTGTGTTAACGAATTTGTGTTAAACAACAGAAAAAAGATTCTATACCTTAAGTTATTTAGATCTGTCTGCTTTGAAATACCCGTACAAAGCGGCCCTATTATAATTATTAATAATAATAATATTATTATTATTATTATTATTATTATTATTATTATTATTATCATTATTATTATTACTATTATTATTATCAATATTATTATTATTATTACTATTCATAATTTTTATTCCCTGTCTATCACGAAGTGAGTTTTACGCAATTATCCGGATTGTTTTTATAGGCAATGGTAAGCGTGGTACTTGTGGAGAAGAACTTTCTGCGCACAGATCTGACTACCGCAGGTAATAATTTGACCATAATTAACATCATTGGAACTAGTGTACATAATGTAGACTTTTTATTCAATGCTACTTCTATTGATATACGAACCATTACTCTCATCTCCCAAAGTTGTCCTTCGATGGAGGGGTTAAGGTCCAAAATCATGTTAAGGTCGAAAATCACGTGAACGGGTTCGCCTTTGTCTGTCTGTTGTAAATAGTGAAAGATTCAGAGCCATTAAATCCTTCGCATGGACATAATGAAAAGTGATTAGAATAAAATACTGGTACTTGTACCATCGATCAGCAATACATGTGCACTTAATTGAATGGTAAATTATTTGAATTATCATTTATCAGTCGTATTAAATGGAATCATTCATTGTTAATTGTTTATTAAAGTCTACTCATTTATTAAATTCGTTGTGCAGAAAATTCCCCTTGACAAGAGTCTGTTCCCAAAGTTTTTATCCTAGATTTATATGTCTGTAAATATGTTTGATTTCATTACTCTGAGATTAACAATAAAGTATATTTACCTACCACATTAACAAGTTCTTTCGGTTTGAGGAATGTAGGTAGACCAAAAAAATCCCAACTCCCTGGTATGGTGGCAAGGCGCACAACATACACCTGAATTTTAGACGGTGTGAAAGTGACCAAGATTGAACCATTTTCAAGTTGGCGGAGTGCAAGCATGGCAAGGGACACATGTCTTTTCTCTCCTGCATGCATATGGGAAAATAAAATAAAGAGAAGACGCAGCTCTCTTTTCAATACGATCACAAGTTAGACATGAAATACTCTTACAAAAATATATAAGCATACCGTACACATAACTATGAAAAATATAGGCTTTCCTGTTGTTTGAGTCTTGGCAAAAAAAAAAGATAAGGTCGGACAGCAAATACCTCACGTTTGGATTTCTAATCTGTGCAATCAATGTGAGCAGGAGGGACAAAGGATTGGAAAACATCATTCAAGCCTTCACAATAAATACATCATCAGAAAAACACCTTCCCTTCTAATTCACTGAACAGATGCGATACTTTGGACCCCTCAGAAGAACAGCCGTATGGCTGAGGGGGTGTTCCACCCCATATGTGGCGCAAATAAATAAATCTTTTGTGTGTATCTATTGAAAATACTTGATCGCAAGTTGATTACACTGCCCAAATCCTTTGTCCCTTCTGCCAATAGATATGTTCCTATCCACCCGACTGCATCAACAAGAAGAAAAAAATATATTTTCGTTATCTAACTGGAACAATTAAAAAAATAACTTTCATGAATATCCAGTCAACATGATATAAATGATCATTATTGTGTCACATGTCAAACTTATTTACAATTTCAGTGATTCTAATTTTCCCTATACTATATACTATACTATACTATACTATGGCTCTCCAAATCTGAACAAAAGTCATGTGTCGTCCTAATTTGAGACATTCACATTTGTAGAAATTAGTTAGGCCATTTGATGTTTCCCCTGCATAAAGTTGTAAAATATCGCAAAACTTAAAGAGAAATGTGATGACTTATGTATCGTAGTCGAAGTGAGTGATATCGGCATTGTCAGGTTATATCGCTCGATGGGGAATTAAAAAATAACACGAAAAATACTACGAAATTAAGATATAATGAGGAAAAAATTCAATAAAATTTGTTTCATCGAAGTTGTAATTCAATACAATACTATCTACTACCATTCTAAAGTACTCACTCGCAAGCGTTGTTTGAAAACTTGCTTCATTTGTCATCTTTGTATCGTATGGGAGGCTCCGTATCGAAGTGATGTATTCCTTCCTATCTGAAAAACCAGAATCTCCATACCCGCAGGTCATTGAGAATTGTAACTGAACAGAAAAATAAAAAATAATCTTTGGCATTTAATAGTTGTGTTATATTTGCTATTGGCATTAAATGTATATTTTGATTTAATTTATGTTTGTTTGGATGGGATAAAACAAGTTATGATTACGTACGATCGTTTTCCAAAGGCGACATAAGCACGCAATAGCCAAATTTCAAGCACCCATTAATTTTAGCCCCAGTCACAGAATTCCTGATTCCACACAATTCCTAATCCATAATAAGTTGAACACTCTGTGATCTGAATTATGTGCCCCACTCTGTTCAGGGGCAGTTAATCAGGTTAATAAGGACTCAACTGAATTAAGGGTTGTGTTTTATCGTTTTCAGTCGGTCTACCGATCAATCAACCAATATAAATTAAAAGTTATACGCGCTATGCCTAAAAGTGATGTCAAATAATTGAAACTCCTTGGCAAGTGTATGGGCTGTATTGCAAATGAAGTTCAGATCTTGTATAGGACGTATGTGTATTGTCATCTCCATGTACCGGATATATATTCCTAAAGTATTCTTGATTTTATTACGATAATGATATTTTTCATGTGCTAAATGCAAGTCTTTTTCGTTTTCATGGTTTTAGGTAGAACGAACTTCCTACTTGTACAGACTGTCAAATGCCAAGGTCAATTAAAGTCAAAGGTAAAGGTGCAATGTTGAGGGCATATACCAAGTAGGAATTTAGTTGCCTTATATACCTTTCTTAATTATTGCAAGAAATCGTAGTAGGACCATTACTATAGACAGCCACCCCTTGAAAAAAACTTTCCCCGAGGACAACTATACCCTGGAAAACCATCCCCGGACAAGCGGGACAACAACACCGGATAATCGCCCCTGGTCAAATACCCATCGAGGACAACTATCCCAACGACAACTATACTACTTTAGGCTGAGCCACACCTTTGCGTTTTTAATCTGCGTCAGCCCAGCGTTTTTAGAAATTAAAAACGCTCCCTAGACACAGGCTAAAATCACAAAGGTGTGAGTCGGCCTTAAGACAATAAGTCCGGGGCAACTACCTCGGGCGTTATTATCCCCGGAAAACTTCTCCCTCACAATTATCCCAACGAGAACCATCCCATCGTACGTACGTAGCCTAATAAGCTACCCCCTCTTCGGACCTGACCATGCTGACGGGATAAATCCATCAGGTCAACATTTTGCATCGACTTACATTCATGTACTAAAAATCACCCAAATTTGTCGAGGGAGTCCAGAGAAATAAAAAACTGACCTTTGACTGCAGTGACCATGACCTTAAAAAGCAACCCTGCAAGCGCAATTCTGGGTCCAAGTTTGGTAAATATCCGTATGAGGACCTTACTTACAAACAAACAGACACTCGTTTTAATCATATACGGTATAGCATAAAAGGATAAAATTTACAAACCGAATCATCACGATAATTCTAACAAAACAGCGACAAAAAGAACAAAGTTCTATTGTTCAAATTTGATTGAATCAACAGTGTTTAATCATTATCAAAATTATATTCGTGATATTTATAAGCTCCATCCCACTATTATTGTCTCTCTGACGTGTAGATACTTCTTCACTTTGTTTGACAGATTTGAAGGCCTTATTTGCTATAAAATGTGTAGCAATTATACTTACTTTTGTGTCATAAATGGTCAAATTCCTGCTGAATAGCATTTCCACACAAACTGGTTGTCTCTCATTATATTCCACTTTGAACTCAAATCCAGTCAATTGGCCTATGCGGTCTGGATAAGAAAGAATAAAAACATATTTTTTTATATATATATATAATATACATTTGCTATTATTTATGGCACAACACTCTTTCTTGTCCTTTGCTTGAAAAATCACAGGGGGCTTCAAACCTATATGAAAAGTGATTTTATTTCGAATAACCAAAATTGAATAAAATATCCAAACATTATTAGCAGCAGTGCATTTACTTCTTAACGGTCCAGATTGTATTAACAATAATAATTTACGACAATAATAATGAGCTCAGAAAGTGGAAGATTGTTAAACAAACATTTTTACAATAGCCTATATGCATTAAAATAATAAAGATAATAATTTACTTTGGTACGCCCATGAGGTCGGGATCATCAAGTATATTGGTTTAAATGTTCAAAATAATCACAATGTTGAAGTATTATGTGTGCCAAAGGATACCCAAACACACATACAGTACTTACAATTAAAGGGAGTCAACCTCTGCAATTATCATGCTCTTCATTTAATGAAGAAAAATCATATATAAAAGCTGTGAAAATCGAAGATAATTATGACGATTCCGACCGCTGATGGGGATCCGTGCGATCGGCAAATTCGACGGAATATGTGACGTCATGTCGGACAACTCTTCATTCACTCTGTATACATTATTTCCTTCTTCTTTTTTTTTCAGAAAAGTCAGCAAAATCCTTAGATTCTGCATGTATTTTGCGAAAAAAAAAATGTTGCAACCTTACTCTAAATTTTACATTAATTCGTTTCTGATAATTTTGCGTACAAAGCGAATGAGAAGTTGTCCGACATGACGTCACAGATTTCGTCGATATTGCTGATCGCACGGCCGGATCCCTATGAGCAGCAGTGATCGTCATAAAAATTATCTCTGTGACTTTGAAAATTCATAACTTTTGAACGGGTTGTCCGATTTTGCTTGAATTTTTACAGTTTATTCATCTGATTTTCTTCATTCAATGAGAACATGACAAATCTAGGGGTTGGTTTCCCTTTAAGAACTAAGGATTATTCAATGACCATAAACGCATTAATTAGAAGACACATTTTCTCCCTAATTCAGAATACAATTAATGTAGGATCTTTACCATGACCTTTGTTGAGATAAAAATTCAATTTTCTTTTGGTTTTCCAGCGTAGATATACCGTAGAGTCCATATTTATTTTATACTTCAATCAGTGGTCATTATTCAATGGGGATCCTTATATACCAAAAACAGTGTTTTTGATATCCATACTAGGTCTTGGGAGCTTAGCCGACCTGGTAGGTAATCAGGTATGTATTAGGGTGTTCATCCCTCGAGTGGCAAATAAAGGAATAACAAATTGACACAAAATCATGTAAACATCATAGATCATACCTGCTGAAGCTTGCCAGTGATATGTCATGAGGTCAATTTGAGCATCTGATCCGAGGAGTTCCGCTGATTCCATACGAGCATGGATCGCTGCACCAGGGGCGTGGGTATCAGTAACGAAGTCACTAGACCCGCAACCTTACCTTAGGGGAAAAGAAAGCAAGCATAATCTTGTAGTGGCCAGGGTTATCATGATAGAAATGTATTGCGCAGTGAGCTTGAAGTGCTCGAACCAAATTTCGACAACATTTTACTAAACGCGAGTCATTAACACACTATCCACACAATAGTACCGTCCTCAATGTACTGTCCACACAAGAGTGCTGTCCACACAAGGGTACTGTCCACACAAGAGCACTGTCCATACAAGGGTACTGCCCACACAAGAGTACTGTCCTCACAAGAATACTATTCACACAAGGGTACCATCCACACAAGGGTGCTGTCCACACAAGAGTACTGTCCACACAAGAGTACTATTCACACGAGGGTACTGTCCACACTAGCGGCGTACTGTCCACACAAGAGTACTGACCACACTAGGGCACTGTCCACGCAAGGGTTCTGACCACACAAGGTTACTATCCACAGCAGGCTACTGTTCACAAAAGGGTACTGACTACACTAGGGCACTGTCCACGCAAGGGTTCTGACCACACAAGGTTACTATC
>BQKZ01008043.1:15987-27052 GCA_036244855.1 Temnopleurus reevesii | reverse complement strand
CTCTCTCAGTACTTTTTGTACTTTTTTATTATTATTATTGGTAGGAAGCCTTTACAAATTATCCAATAGTTAATCTGTCCCACTAACATTGTATAGATATCAACAGAAAATGCTGAATATAAAAAATATGTTGTACTTACGGCTAATTCCATAACTTTCATTTAAAGTCTAGTTGTTCATTTATCTTCCTTTTTTTTGTCTCGTATCTTTTTACATAAGAACCAATTTAATTTATATATTCTTACTATTTTTCAAAAAAAACATATTTCATATTCAAGGTTCACATTGCACTATGTATAGTATAGTATAATCTTTAAATGTAAGTGTAAGAACACAATGCTTTAACATTGTATATGACTACCATTTAGTCTCTTTAAGCACTCAATAACTAATTTAGGAAATTTTGGATCAATTTTCTCTCTACGTTTTTTTGAGCTTCATACAACAGAATCTTTGTTTTGTTTCGTCTGTGAGAGATTCTTTAATATGAAATGACAACTAAAACATTGTTCAATGAATTTCAGGAAACAAGTGGTTCACCAATGCCAACAAGTTCACATTCTAAACTATTATCTGTCTGAAGTAATACTTACACACTAAGAAAAAAAGGTGCACAGTGAAAAACCTTTGTAAAAAGGTGCAATCTGTGGCAAAAATTTGAAAGGTACAATAATAATAATAATAGATGCAATTTATATAGCGCACATATCCACTCTGCTGAGTGCTCAATGCGTTTTGCATTATTATTACCCTGGCTTTAGCCCAGCATACACCAGCGCACACATCATTTCAAGGAATAGATATTCCTACCATGTACCCATTTACCTCACCTGGGTTGAGTGCAGCACAATGCGGATGAATTTCTTGCTGAAGGAAATTAACGCCATGGTTGGGATTCGAACCTATGACCCTCAGGTTGAAAGGCGAGAGTCGGAACACTACACTACGGTGCTTCTGTACAATATTGCATCGTTTTGATGTACATGCTAAACAAAGACTGTAATATAAATGCTGCAAACTACAAAAAAGTTGCAATTTTGTTCCATTTGTTCCTCAAGCAGACACTGTTTTATGTTATGGATTCATTGTTTAATTTATAAAGACCTGGGGCCAATTGCAGGAAATGGTCTTAGCTATCCTCTTCACGCTAAGACGTCTTGACTTCTTGTGTCACCCTTGTAACATAGACATTTGTGTTGATACGACTGTGTTAAGAGGGTGGCACAAGAACTTAAGACTCCTTAGCGTGACGAGGATAGCTAAGACTATTTTGAGCAATTGGCCCCTGGGTTCCAATCCTCTGAGCACTCCACAGAGCACAACATTTTACCTTTTTTGGTTCTATTGATTTTTTTACAAAAAGGTGCTTCCAGTGCAGAGTTGCACTTGTTTGTACATTTACAGTTCGCAATGTTGCACGCTTTGCCTCAGTGTGTACTACGAAAATCCAAATAACATTTTGGCTAGAATCAGACAATATTGTCTTAAAGACAAAGTACAAAAAGATTGAATTTGAAAAATAAATTGCAGTAAGAGCATTATTTTTTTTTAAAGTTTTTCCAAACATTATAATTAATAATTTTCAGAATTTAGGCTAACCTATTTTCTATCTTAATGATTTATTCAAGATTTTGATTAAGTTTATGACTTTGGCCTAAATTTTATAAGAATTGATGATTTTAAAAATAATGAATTACCCTTGTGCTATTTGCCCCAAGGAATATACATGTAGATATGCTGTTGGTAACATGTAATTCATTTAAATAACAAATTAACACATCTGAAAGATGAAATAACAAATTCCAGTAAACTTTTATTGTCCAGGTTCATGTAAAAGTTGCATTTTGCCTTTGTTCAACATTGCGCAGCATATGAGATTATTTACATTTGTATCTGTAATTTGACAAGGGAATTAGCTTATTATGTTGAAATTTCCCCCCTATATCAAATAGTTATATTACAAGGAAATTTGGCAATTTTCAAATGTTTACATAGTTTTTCCACACAATTCCTGGTCTATAGTGTTTTTGCATTCAAAAGTAAACAAAATCTCTAGTTCTCTGAGTCTTTGACAGTAGAATTCTTGAAAAAGAGAAGTCATATTTCAATTAAATTGTGTTTGATTGCAAAATGATGAACTAGGTCGTGTTATATGTTCAATCTCAGAATTCTGTAAGAAAACTGAATTTGTAATGGTAAAGATTCAAAATATGGTTTTAAAATGGGTTGTCAAAACCTCTAAAAATTCTAGCAGCAATATCAATCACATGGCCTATCTCTCCTTACATCGTTCTTCTTTGCCTTTGGATCGGAATGGTGATTACTGTCGAGAAGCTCTTTTCATTTGACCAACAATTAACAACTTCCTTTCTTCCAAGTCCTCTCATGGGTGTCTTTCTTTAAATACCTCAGTCAGTGTTTGAAATGTCTATAGGATTTTCTTTCTTTGTGTGGGGGACATTTGCATGAAAATGATGTTTGTATGGAAAAGGTGAGGATAATGATAGTTATGATAATGATAATGATAACATTATTACTTGTAATGAAACCAGCAAGAATATTAATTCAATTCAATTCAATTCAAATTTTATTTTTTCATCTTCATATGAATGATATATACAAAACAAATACAAAATACTACAATCATATGGTATTTTTCAACAACTCAAGGAAATGTACAAAACAAATACAAAACCTAATCAAAACATAAATATTATTTTGTACATTATATTATTTTGTACATCATTAGATGTTTATTTTGATAACAATAAAGATAATAATAGTTCCAACAATAATCTTAATATGTATCATGAATTTTATTCTCCTTATTAAGGTGAATCTTTTTATATCAGTTTAAAGGTGAACATTCTTTTTTCACCAGTAAGCTATCTTCCTTTTGACGTAAGATCTCTTTTATGATGGACTGAATTGTATTTTTCATGTTTCATATTAAAACATTCTTGTTGATACCTCTCACATTTAAAGGTGAATCAATTGTTCTAAATTGACTTTTTTTGGTGAAGATCAGTCTCTGGTCAATTTAGACAGATCCTTCTGCATTGAATGCCATTCCACTTCAGTATGATACAGATGGGGCTTGAATCAATATCCTTATGCTTAGGTGTGACTTAGAGTGGCTTCAAGTGGCTAAACTAGTTTCAAAAGCCAGTTCAGAAAGCAGTTGTGTTCCTGCTTTGGATGTTAAGTCTACTTCAAGTCCACTTCATGCAAAGTGGCTCTGTTACTATGAAGGTGGACAAATAGTTGGGTTCAAGTTCTTCCCACATAGACATTTTTTGTTTGTGTATTGTCAGAAAGAGTCAGATGCTTGACACAATCTGGGTGAAATTGACAACTTAGGCTGCTTTACTAGTCTCGAGTGTTCAAACTGCTGGCTGAGCTGGTTCCTGGTCACTAAAATCTACCTTGCAAAGTTGATTTTCAAACTCGTTTGGAAGTCCACTTTCGTGACAGCTTGTCTTTTTCAGATCTGCCATGAAACTGTAGTTGCTTTTAAACTGGTTTCATTTAAGTGGTTTAATGCTATGTTGATATACAAAGCTATGATCGACAAAAGCAATCTGGCACCACTGTCCAGGATCATTATATCATGGGATTGCATGATTTTGCATGGAAATGTAAGTGATTAAAGGATATTTTAAATTAGCTAATAAAGCACCGAAAGAGAGAGAGAGAGTCGAAGCTATTAATTAGCCAAGGATACTTCTTGTGGAGGAAATAATAGCAATTAAGCAATGAGTTGCATTTCTCAAAATTTCTATGTTGTCATGTTTTTATTTCATTAAGACATCTTGCATATAAAAAGCAAAAGAGAGAAGAAATAGATATAGAAAAAGGAAGCGATTTATGAGTGATGAGTATTTTGTCAGATTTTTTTATCATTTAAATGCTAGCATACAGGGATTGGGCAGAAAAAATGATTTGCTTGCTCTCAAATGTCCGATATGATGAAAATGGCCAGACCTGATTTTTGTTACTTTTCATCAAGGATAGGTATGTGAAATATAACCTTAGTAGGACCCTTAAAAGGTGTTATGGGTCTTCTTTTCCCGTGATACAGATATTTTGTTATGAATTTTGTTCAAAGATGATTATTAGATAATATTTTTAAGCCAATTATTTATTTAGTTTCAATTAAACCTGTTGGACAACAAAATACAAGGTATTAGCTTTCTGAGCAATGCAAGATTCAACCAGCCATGCACATTCGTCGCTGAATGTTCCACCATTCTCCATTGCCTCTCAATTGTCATTTTGCATTTTGTTTGCGAAATGTGGTAGCCTATGATAGGTCGGTTCGCTGATTGAATGTTGATTACGCAATCGTTGATTGGTTGAGCAGTAGTCTACCAATCTCGCGCTGTACGTTGATCCACAACGCAAGATCGCCAGACAACGGGTCTTGGTTTTGGGACTATGGGAGGGTTCTCTGTTTTGCACATAAATATTGTGCACGAATACGTACTGTATGTCCTGCATTGTTAGGAAACAACGTGGGGAAAGCACAGTGCTATCTTTTAGGAGCCCCACCTAGTAGTCTTAAACTTTCTAAAAGAAAATGTAGGTGAACTTCCTTGAGGTCAATGGTATTTGAGGTTAAACAGGCTTAGTTTTTAATCTTTGTCATAATGTGTCATCTTACATAGTGATAGTTTCACTGCATACACCAATAGTCCAGGGTTTTACTAGTATTTCATAAAGCTGTGCATAGATTTATGCTAGACTATAAGAACTACTGGTGATCCTTTCTTCGGTGCGATTCATTGCCAGGGGCTATCATTGAGTGCAAGAAAGTATCACCAGTTTTACGTACAGTCTTGCGTATATTTACGAACAGCTTTGTGAATCTCAATCCTGGGAATCCTTACTGAAAAAGTATGCTGTGTGTCTGAAAAGAAATAACCACCTTTTATATGGCTATTAAATACCAAATAATGCAATTATCTGCAACAACTTTGTAATATTTTGAATATGTAGGTAGATATTTCTTAGGTCAATGGTATTTGAGGTTAAGCAGGCTTAGCTTTTAATTCTTTGTCATAATATGCCATCTTGACTTGTGCCATTACTTACATCAATAGTCCAGGAGACCCTAAGGCCCCTGTTACACCGAAAAATTGCCTACCCCAAAGCGGCCCAGGTCTGTTACGTGGCAGGTTCCAATCTTGAGGGGATCAACGGCGGGCGGGTATGGTCTGAAAAAGAGCCTGTTTAGAGCGCCCTCCATCCAAACCCCAAAAACCTTCGCTTGAGTCCATTGCCTCTCGGGAATGTTGTAAATGAAGAAACAGTGTTACACACTAGTCTTCTGTCACAGGCCATTGATTACATATTATGCAGTGCATATCAATATGTGTCTGATTCATAGTCTTCAGTTAGAAACTGAGAAACTAAAAGCGATGTCTAATTATGATTATAAGTAGCTTTGGCAGCAGATTATGAAATGCACTGTGCAAAGAAGTAAAAATTCAAAGTTGGAAGTCTGTGAATTCAGACTAGTTACGGACCTGGCGCGGTTTGGGTCCTGTTTCTGTTTACACCGCGATTTTTCTGACCCTGAACCGCCCCGAAACCGCCCCGAGACCACATCTGGATGTGGTCTCGGGTCGGTTTGCTCGAGCGACCCTGGGCCGGGTTGAGGTAGGTTCTTCCGTGTTTACACCAACAAATTAACGACCCCAAACCTACCCCAAAGCGACCTGAAACCGACCCAGGGTCGCGATTTTTTTCGGTGTAACAGGGGCCTTAGTGAACAGTCCCTTATAAAACATTACACCTAGGATCTGCCTATATCGGTCATGTGTGGCTCAGTGGTAGAGCGTATGCCCCATGAACGGAAGGTCGTGGGTTCGATCCCCGACCCAGTCATACCAAAGACTTATAAAAATGGGACCATCTGCCTTCTTGCCAGGCGCTCGGCATTTAAGAAAGGAGAAGGGTAATAATAACTTTATGTTATGCAGGGCCCGCTGGAAGAGCAGCTACCTTACAGCTGAATGTGGCTACCCTGGGTAAATAAGACATTATTATTATTATTATATTATATATTTTTAACCAGAAACTTGATTTATCTTTCATAATGCACCTGCAGCCACCTCTACATGAACCTGTCCGATATGTTACTTTGGTTGATCAAAGTCCTAATATCTATATTGACAAAGAAGTTACCTTGATGATGATGATGATTATTTTGTGTACTAAGAATGAACAAAAGGTGAAATTTNTTTCGGGACGCATTGCGGCGCTCCAATTAAAGTCATTATCTCAACTCGCATGCATCGCGACGCCTTGGGACGAACCAATTAAAGTTATAATCCCAAACCCGGATGCTCTGCGAAGCCGATCGATATCAAAGTAAAAGCGTGTTTTACTTCTGGCTGACTTTTCTTCTTTTGGGAGCATGCGTGATGAATATTTTTTTCCATCGTTGATTTTTGGATTGTCATCAGATTTAATATGCTTCTGACCAAACAACAAAGAAAAAACAATTATATTTAGTGTCCAGTAAAATGTAAAAGCTTGTTCTTATCTTGTTTTTTTTTTCGGGGGGGGGGGGTATCCCTGTCAGGAGTAGTGGCAAAGTTTGCTGATAGATACAGTATATGGAATATACCAGAAAATACCGCATTCGCCGTACCTTTACTATTATAGTGAACAGTCCCTTATAAAACATTACACCTAGGATCTGCCTATGTCTTTTTGACTTGATTTATCTTTCATAATGCACCTGCAGCCACCTCTACATGAACCTGCAGGGCTGCCAAGTCTCCTGGATTCCGCAGGAGACTCCTGGAAATGGGCCACAATAAATGCATGTTTTTTAGCAATCTCCTGGATTATGGAAACATTGATGCCATTAGGTTGTGTGCATTTTATAGACATCTACTGGATTTCTTCCACAATCTCCCTGATTGTTGCTGTTAAATGTTGGTAGCTCTGGAACCTGTCATATGTTACTTTAGTTGATCAAAGTCCTAATATCTATATTGACAAAGATGTTACCTTGATGATGATGATGATTATTTTGTGTACTAAGAATGAACAAAAGGTGAAATTTGGTAGGCAGCGCAAACAGATCGTTTTCTTTTTAAAAAGTTTGCGGTTGAAAAAGAAAGAAAAACACGACGTTCCAAGAAGATTTAACTAACTCGTCCTCAGGTGAAGAAATAACGAGCAGTGAGACCTCAAGTGAAGAGTGCAAGAGATGGTTTTCTGCTGTGACATCATATGCTGGCAAATTTGCACATTGAAAATCCTAATGATAGGTTTTTTTTTAAACTTTGAAAACACTTGATTTCGCAAAGAATTTCACTTTGTTTGTCTATTTATTACTTCATAAATTGATGGCTAGTTCACGTCTGGGCTTGATTTGTCAATACCTTTAATGGGTAAGGTGTTTTTTTTCTTCACAATGCACCTGCTATTGCCCTTTCATGGACCTGTTCTATTTCAGCTTATTGAAGGCCTCTATCAAGGGGCTATTTCTTAATAACAGACGGAAAAGTTACCTTGATTAAAAGTGGTATTAATCTGGGTATGACAATCTGTAAGAGGCCCTCCTCTTTGAGATAGTTTGTATGAAATCATATGAATCAGATATGCTTTTTAAAACCTCTGACAGCACAACAAATGTGATCAGCTTTTTATTTCCTTTGTCGATAACTAGACCTTGCAGAAGGGCACCCCAATACAGAGCTGACTTTATGAACTGAAAGAGAAAGATGTTTAACCCAGTACCATTTAATATAAATTTTTGCTGTAAAAAGCTCTGATTAAATTTCACATCAACCATTTCCGAAAAATTTCTTCAGGGAAAAAAATGGTGAGGTTGGAAAAAAAATCAATCTTTCATCTTTGGGTCATGGTGTATCATTATCAAGCATATATATCCATATCGTTCGCATTTTTCCACTTCATTTGGGAGCATTCCAGGAGGTGTTCAATACAAGGGCACAATCACTACTTACTGCGAATGCTGTCACACCTGGATAGAGTGCAGCACATTGTGGAGGAATTCTTACTGAAGAATATTTCTCACACATGTTGGGTTTGGCTGTTAGACTTTCTGATCATAAGACTAGAAACAGAGCAGCTAATTTTATGTAGAAGGAGAGAGCAAAGGAAGAAGAAAATCTGAAATAAATCATTTGCATCAAATCGAAAGGTTTTGGAAAGTTGAGAGGAAAGTTCACAGATGATTTAAGAATATCAGACAGATATTAAACAAATCTGTCAGTTACTAATCAGAAATTTACATTGGTGGAAATTGAGATATTATATCATCGAAAGTTGAGAAATAGTTCATTATGATATTCTTAAATTTTCGCCTTGGTAATGCAACAGAAATAGTGTCATGTATGACGAAAGTCAACAGAAGAAGTAAATTTGGTCCTCTTGATATAAGGTTAGAGTTATAAATATACATATCTATCAAGAGTCGGAATGATTACAGCTATAAGCTGAATTGCAATTTTCTTGCAAATTATAAAAGTTGTAGATTCATCATACACTTTATAGTCTTTAAGCATGCAAGAATTGCTTAAGATAAGATCAATCACAGTTTCATTGCCTGACACATTGTGCTGTACCTTCTAGAAAAGTAGTTTTCATCAATTATTAAATTTTTAGTGATTTATTTTAGACAGAGGCTGCGGAACCTACGGGGCCGGGGCCCTCAGACTGCAGCCCCCAATTTTTCAGAAAAACATATGACATTGTGTACAGCACCTCCAATTCCTACCCTCACTTTTCAAGATATTCCTAGATGCCTGTTAGGTGATGAAAAAAGTGCAGAGGTATAATTGTGTTTCACTAAAAAACTATTTATTTATTGTTAGAAGTCGTATGCAATTTCGGATGCATTTGGATATCTTATTTTTCTTTTAATCACTTCATTTTCTTTAATGCTAGGAAAAAAGGCGGTTATTAACACATTGCGGCATCCCAGAATATACCGGTACCCCTTGATGCATTTAATCTGAAGTGTAAATTCTCTTTGTCCAATCGATTGTGACAGTTGTATGACTCTCATTATAGTTTATTTTAAAGACGTCACTTGATCAGATTGCGAAAAAAATCAATACTTTATATTTTTATAACATAGTACATGAGGTAATAGTCCTACGTCAGTTAGTTGTAGTCCGGAACCCTTAAAGTTATAGAAAGCGAGAATGACCCTTTATCATATTCCTATTTTTCTTCCAGAAATATTACTTCAATTTTCAAAATGACCAAACAAAGGAAGACAGATTTTGTTTCTTCCCAAGGGAGGATAATAAAAAGTTTTTAACGTCAGAACATTTATTTTGATCCATATGAATGATGTCCTATGAAGGGAAGTATAGTTTTGAGAGAGGTTCATTCTGTAGGGCATTGTGTGTTGAACCGTGCAGCGCCCCCATCGACCCTTTTCTCACTACTAAAAAATAAACGGTCCAGCTAGTTACAAGATGGAAATGGTTTTGGAAAACTTTCCAAAGTCCTTGAGATGGTCTGATTTAAAAGAATTGTTTGGTCCAATCGGTTTCATTAATGAAAAATAGGATTGGTTTGTTATAGTATTTGTAAAATTCTATTTAGACAGCAGATTTCATTTATGAAATAGAATTAGAAGGCAAAAAATGCAAGGTCATTCAAAATGTCTTTCCAGAGCCCCGTAACATAAAGCTTTCCAATCGATCGTACAATTAATATCGATCGCAAGTCTTTGGGAAATCCTGTACTAAAGTTTGCAATTGATCGCAATATCCTTTATGTTACGCGCCCCTGGTTATGTTTCATTAGCCAATTTATGAACTTTAATGTGATTTTTTTCAATGTGAATGAAAAGTTAGAAATGTACTTGTGTGCATTTTGAGCTGATTTCTAAAAAGATTTGGGTGAAAAAAAAGACAAATTCAACCTGTAAATGAAGTTTGTTTGAAACAATGAATTTTTCAGATTTTATTGGAATGATTCGAAAGAAAAGTATTATTAGTTGATAATGAGAATGGAGTCATGCAAAGTGTCGATCCCATTTGTCTCTTGGGCCTAGTTAAGTTACCTCTAGGAAGTCATAGTAAAGCTGTTCTTTATAACCTGAATAGCTAAAACAAAAGAAATACAAAACCTATTTGAAACATACTTGGTTGGAGCTTTAATAGAAGACTGATGTGAATTATTGATAGAAAAGCTATTTACGTTCATAAGTTGAGGTTAGAAATCGGGTAAGTCCTAGGAAATCTGCATACCTTACCCAAAGTGCGGCTTTGACAATAAGATACAGAACTGAAGGATTTTTCTAAATCTTTCTGCTCTATGTCTTGGCCATGTGTGAAACATTATGTGTGTATTCGATTTTAGAGGCACAATTATTGAGTGTCTTTTCTAATTCTTTCCCAGTCAAATCTCTACAAATTAAAAGTATTCAATTGCTCATTATTTTATTTTTGTAACCCTACCCATTCATATTTTGCCCTCTGAATATTTCATCCATTCAAAATTCTAAAAATTGTGTGAAAGAAAGTTTTCATTTTAATAGTCAATATTATTCTCTTCTCATAATCTGGTTTGCCTCTCAGAAATATGTAAATCTTCATAGGAAATTTTAATTTGGCCTACCAGTCGAGCAGGTTATAGGTTACCCCAAAGTTTGACCCTAAGGAGTTTTTAGAACTAGATCTATCAAGAATTAACATGTCATTTAATATTTCTCCCCAGAATCTTAATTTATGGTCAAAATTCCAAATTAATACTTCAAATTTCCTAAGGAAGTTTTCCCCTACTTAGCCAGTCAGCAAATCCAAAGTCAATATGAAAGTTCTGAAATTAATACCCTTTAATCCCCTAAAGACATTTCCCTCTGGCTAACTCATTGGGTCAAACGTAAAAAGGAGGTTTTGGGTTAAACCCCAGTCACATAGGGCCCCCGGAAGCAACACGATTCACCCCGACTCTTTGTTAATTCACAGTTAACTGCCTCAGAACAACGAGTCGGGGTGAATCGTGTTGCTTGCGGGGTCCTATGCTGTCTCTTATACACATCTAGATGTGTATAAGAGACAGC
>BQKZ01008043.1:0-14845 GCA_036244855.1 Temnopleurus reevesii | reverse complement strand
GAGAGGTGGAAGGCTGAAATGAAATTTAACCTCGTCAAGTGTTTACATCTGGAGTATTCACATATTTAGAAAACTTTGAATAGACTAACCGGCGCCGTGGTGTAGTGGTCATGACTCTCGCCTTTCAACCTAAAGGTCGTAGGTTCGAGTCCCATCCATGGCGTCAATTTCCGTCAGCAAGAAATTTATCCGCATTGTGCTGCACTCAACCCAGGTAAGGTGAATGGGTACCTGGTAGGAATATTTATTCCTTGAAATGCCAAGTGCGCTAATGAAGTGGCTACCGGGCTAAACCTAGGGTAATAATGCTGCAATTGTAGAGCGCTTAGGGAATTCTCATGAAAAATTGATAAGCGCTATATAAAAGCTGTTCATAATTAATCACTTTTAGTTGTAATGTGGTCATAAATGAAGGAGGTTTTGAAAAATCATATTTTGTGGACTAATCTATAAGATGCAAACATTAAAGCAATATTAGAGGTGATCTAGATATATTTCACTAAAATAGAATTTGATGTATGTTATGCTTCTGAAGTTGATAGAATTAATGGAAATCAATTAAATATTGGAATCAAGGAAATTGAGGATATTTAATGCAGGCTAACTTGTGGAACACTTCTGCAGTATTTAAAACACCTTCCAAATCTTTGTAAATTTTGTTTTCATTTTCTTTGCGAGATGACGCCAATTAGCAGCGCCTGAGATAGACCAGGCGTGTGACGGTTGGAGTGGAATTCAATTAAACAGTAATACTGAATCATATTTAAAATGGGATGTTATTTTTGACAAGATGACGGTATTAATTTCCTCCACCATCCCCGCGGGTTTGCATTGTAGGTTAGCGACGGTGATCAGATGATTGGTTTTGACTTCTAGCCAAAGATGACCAAAACATCTTCATGGACAGAAAGATAATGATTGATTTCCCAAATTATGATTTTGATTTTTGTATCATGTTCCCATTCTTTTCAATGAACGACCACGTTCCAGTGCTTTACACTTCTTAACAGCAGCAGTGAATAGATGATTGGTTTGAACTTTTATCCAAAGATGACCAAAACTTCTCAATGGACAGATGGATAATGATTTATTTCCCAAATAATGATTTTAATTTTTGTATCATGTTCCCATTCTTTTCAATGAACGACCACGTTCCAGTGCTTTACACTTCTTAACAGCAGCAGTGAATAGATTGGTTTTGACTTCTAGCCAAAGATGACCAAAACTTATCCATGGACAGAAAGATAATGATTGATTTCCCAAATAATGCTTTCAATTTTTGTATCATGTTCCCATGCTTTTGACTTTGTTGTTGTATTCCATTTCTGTATTTTGATTAGCAACATTGAAGAGATGATTGGTTGCGGTCAAAGATGACCGAAACTTCTCCATAGACAAATAGATAATGATGTATTTCCCAAATAATGCTTTCAATTATTGTATCATGTTCCCATGCTTTTGACTTTGTTGTTGTATTCTATTTCTGTATTTCAATGTGCAACATTCAGTGAAGAGATGATTGGTTTTGACTTTTAGACAAAGATGACCAAAACTTCCCCATGGACAGATGGATAATGATTTATTTCCAATTCTTTTAAATCTTCTATCGTCTTCCAATACCTGCAACTTTTTTGTCATAGTCCAATGTCTATATCTTCTAGCATGGGTGAAGAGATGGTTTGTTTTGACTCCTTGCCAAAGATGACCAAAATGCCCCCATGGACAGAAAGATAACGATTTATTTCCAGAGTAATGCATTTATTTGTTGTCATGTTCCATTTATGTTAAATTCTTTGTCATGTTTTATGTCTTTAAAGTTCAGTGAAGAAATGTTTTGTTTTGAGTTCTAGCCAGAGATGACCAAAGCTTCTTTGTGGGCGGATGAATTTAACAATTTATTTCCAATGAATTTAATAATTTCGGCGATGTTCTATTCTTTTAACTTTGTTGTCATTTCTATAACTTTCAACTTTCCCCTACAATATCCACAGACCCTAACATCACAGCGCAGTAGAGTATATCCATATAGTGACTGCGCTATATAAATTATTTAATTATTATTATTATTATGGCGTTTAAGAAATTTGAGAACAGTCATTTCCATTTTCCATCTTTCTTGTACTTATCATCTTCATTCCCATCAACATTTCAAATTTACTCCATTGACATCATAAATAAACCTCCTTACACATGCTGTAACTATGTTATACTGCTTATAATTTTCTATAACCGGCTTAATATTGTTAATGAATAAAGCATAGTTAACATATTTATGACCTACATTTAACTATTGACTAATCAT
Organism: Temnopleurus reevesii; assembly: GCA_036244855.1. Taxonomy (NCBI): domain Eukaryota; kingdom Metazoa; phylum Echinodermata; class Echinoidea; order Temnopleuroida; family Temnopleuridae; genus Temnopleurus; species Temnopleurus reevesii. The sequence goes on along the minus strand of BQKZ01008043.1, from coordinate 12,543 downwards.
TTCTATTTTCTCCTTCAGTGATTTGTTCGTTATTAAGAGAAGGTGCTTTTAAAGCGTGAGCCTCTAATATCACTTTCAAATTTGTATGTTTTATTCACGAACATAATTAATTATTTGATTTCTACTGATCATGTGAAGATTGCATCACTTTTTCACATCAGGTTGTGTTCAGTCCATATTTTGAATAGTAAACGTCGATGTATGTCAGGTTTTATAATATTCTTCATTCAAGTTCCAATTTATATTTGAATTTAATCAAATTAAATTTGAAGTTTCAGCAGTTCTCGCTTTTTTTTAATAATTTTTTTATCAAATTAAATACCATACATCTTTTCATTCTCTCTCTTCAGACGAGTGTTTCCTAGGTCTTCATAACTGCAACCCACATGCTGACTGCTCAAATACACCCGACGGATACCAGTGCATATGCCAAGTTGGATACATAGGGGACGGCTTTACTTGTATAGGTAAGCAAAAATATCAACCCTTTTTGTTAATAGATGCAGCTTTTATGCATTCTCCGTGCACAGCAGGGTAAGTTTTATTATTTTTTTTATTTTATAAGGAGTTAGTACTCTTTTTACATTTTCCTCCTGAAAAATGGCCCCTGTAATACAGTTTGCTTGGCCTATTCTGGAGCTCACAAGGCAATTTCTAACATTTAAGTGACCTCTTACGGGCGTAGCGCACATAAATGCATATGACACGCAACGACTGAGATCTTGTATGTATTTTGTGTGCAAGTTATTGCCGGTTCACCGAGAAGAGACCCCCCTTTTTTGTAATATTTCTAACTTTAAATTCTGTTAACTACGTCTCATAGGGGATTAATTTTCATAGACATAGTAAGTGAAACTTCAAGTTTTTGGATGAGTGTAAACATGGTTAAAGTAAACATAATAGTTGTGACAGGTTCAAGACATCTGTATGGGTGTTAGCTTGTTTTGGTCCTAATATAGCAAAAAATGATCTTGCTCATGTATGGTACCAATTGGCTTTAGAGCATATCATATCCGCCCTAACACATATATATATTGTAAAATATCAATTCAATCTCTGAAAATAGACCCTGACTATAAAAAACAAGAAAAGTAATCAGTACGGTTTTATCGATGATCATTTTCACCTCTGGGTGGTCCTTAAACATTTGACCTTTAATGCAAGCATAAGATGAGATAAAACTGGTATCATTTGAAACAAATTGTGTGCTAGTTTCATGAGCTATTTATGGCCTTCATTCAACATAATGTTCGCATCAGATAAGCATATATGTAGACACGCTTCACATTGAGTTAAGATAATTGTTTTCTGCTGAATTTGAGTAAAACTTTGAGATGTTAATATTTATTCAAAGGGTCAAGGATTCAATGCCCGACATGAAACCATAGAGAATTTCCCTAATTATTATGCGCTATATAAATTTCTATTATTATTATTATTATTATTATTAACCATTAATAGCCAGAATAGTAGGCTTTGCCCTGTGTTCAGACATGATACCGTTTTTACCGAAATTTGATAAACAAACCCTGTTTAAAAAATCATATAAATGGGGCATCTTTCAGATGTGTATGTCGACGAAGCAGAGTATAGATTCTATAGGCCTACAGTTTCCTGCAATACATTGTGTTAATAGTTAACATTCAGACATTTTTTTTTTATCATATAGCTATAACGTTCAAGTCTAATTCTACATTTCTAGTATAAATATACATGTATTAGTATGAACATGCTGCTAGAATTCTTTAGAGAAGAGTCATAAACTTTTCATGATAACAATGTTTCAAAACATTGTACCTTTGGGGAACAGAAATAGGAAATCACACCTGCTGGATGGGATAGGTTTTATTGTTTCCTTTGTATACGTGATATCTACCATTTCAAGTTAAATCTAAGTTGAAAAAGCATGAGTTTGAATGTCACTGTTCAAGCCACTTTCCTACCCTTATTATTTTCTCATTAATTTGCGGTTTCTTAATGATGTTGCAAAACACAAATAATCATTTTGGAGATTTAATCTAATTTAATGCTCTTTCCTGAATTACCAGATGTTTACCTTATTTCTGATTATGGAATAACAGAGTGGCGTTTGTGTTGAGAGACTCGTTAGTGTTTGATGACAATTCAACTGTCACCTGTAGAACATTAGGAGATGTTTTTGTGTGAAATTAAGTTTAAAACCCCAAGCTTTTCCTGTATGCTTCTAATTATAGATGGGTTGGGATGGAAAATTAACATGAAGAGGGGTGGCCACATTAAAGTTGACAGAATAGTTATAACTTTATAAGAGGGAGAAACATAGAAAGGGGTAAGATTTAGAGGGGAGAAAAGACTTAGGCATGGTTAAACAGAGAGTGAGGTAATGTTGGGATTTAAAGACAAATTATTAAAAGTAAAAAGAGGAGTTTCATGAAAGGTTCTTTAGGGAAGGAAGGTGGGACAGAGCTGGGGAAGGAATGAGGGAAAGAATGAGGTACTATGAGAGAGGGGTAGAGAGGTAGTGAGACAGAGAAAGAGGGAGAAACTACTATTGGTGGACACAAAAAGTGTAATCCCTTTGAAAGCAAATTTAACATAATATCTTATGCATTATTTCTGATATTTCTCTTGAAAAAAGCAGAAGTTTGGCAAGAAAAATTCAGTCAAAACTGCTACAAACTATCACCTGCTAGCCTTTATATCAATCAAAATTCAAATCATCTTTGAACTTTCAAAGATACATCATCTATTGTCGGGCACTCATTTAAAATAAGAACACAATAAAACAGTAGTAGAGTTCTCCGAATATAGTCAGGGTGTTGGCAACAAAAACGACATGGCGGGATAGGAAACGAACAGGCCTTTTTTGAGATCTTCCATGAATGTATGTTTTCCAAACTGGAAAGGACAATATGATAATATTTGCTCTATTTATTGCAGCTCCCCAGATGACTGTAACACAGTACATCCTTTTTGATAGCTTAATTTTGGCTTTACTCCAGTAAAAGTGAGGTCTTTGTATAAATTTCCTTTTTTCTGTCAAGGATTTGTGTCAATGTTGTCCCTTTCTCAGCATGGTAGATTGTTTCTGTAAAGCTTCTATTCAGGATCTATTTTGATTTGTCATTGGGGAGGGGGACCGTGACGGAAGTTTTGTTAAAGTTGTGGTGGTAATAGAATTTATAAATGGCAATGAATCAGGTATGATACATGTCATTTGATCAGTTAAGTATTGCAACCATCGTATGCTCACTCAAGAAGTCACATTAAAATGTTTTTTTCTCGCATATAAAGTACTTATACAAAGTACGTTTCTTGACAAAGAGCAGTAACTGTCACATGTTATTAGTTTGCAATGTCACATGACAAATCAACTCCTATTTTTCATGAAAAACATTGAATATTTTTCTTCTTCTTCTTCTTCTTTTTCTTTTTCTTCAGATTACATCTGCCTCCTTACATTGCTTTGTAATTTTGGTAAATCCACATGTGCTATATTATGGCATTAAATCAAATAGTATTGAAAATGAAATTCATATACACCTTGGCCCAAATCTGATGAATATCATCCGAGATTTGGGCCCCATTGCAGAAAACGCTGCGTTTAAACGCAACTCAGAAAATTAAACGCAGGTCCTAAATACTTGTTCCTGATTGGTTGAAAATTGAGTTGCATTTAAACACAACTTTTTATGCACTAGGGCCCTGGTGTAAATTGTGCTAGAATGTTTTTCTTCAATTTAATCAAATTAAGTGTTTCTAAACAGCATAGAAATATCCTTTCTTATCAAGCTGAAAAACATATTGAATACATAATAGGGCACTAGGGCTTAAAGCTGGGTTTAGGAACCAGCTACTGGTGTTAAAAACGGAAATTCATTTTTGTATTTAGGAATCTCACAATATCACTATAAATCAATAATGTAGTCAAATATGAATTGAATTGAATTAGATTGAATTTATTCAAACCAGTCAGAACAGGAATATACATTACAAATATTACAAACAGATAACATAATAAATACCTGAGAATGACAGGCTTGGGACCCCAAAGAAGATGACTTTTTAACAGTAAATATAGCACCAATAGTATGGAAACTATAAAGGGAAGCACGCTGTTGATTTAGTTTCAAGTGTCAAGGTTTAGATCATGAAGGTGTCGCACACTGAGATGTTACGAGAGGTATAAAAGGTGGAAGGAAATAATAATGTTTTAAATAGAAATGTAAGAATAATCACATGACTACTGCCTAAGATGGATTGTTATTGCTCCAGGTGGTTGCAGACAAAGTTACATAATCATTACAGCCATCTTCATTGCGTTGGAATGGTTACATTAGCCGCCATTAAAGGGGAACTTCACTCTGACAGTAATAGGTTGTCAGTAAATGAAGAAAAATCAGGTGAATTAAGTGTGAACATTTTCATGCATTGGAATGGTTACATTAGCCATCATTAAAGGGGAACCTCACCCTGACACTGAGTGACAGTGATGGGTTGTCAGTAAATGAAGAAAAATCAGGTGAATTAAGTGTGAACATTTTCATGCATTGGAATGGTTACATTAGCCATCATTAAATGGGAACCTCACCCTGACACTGAGTGACAGTGATGGGTTGTCAGGAAATGAAGAAAAATAAGATGATTAAAGTGTGAACATTTGAGCAAAATTTGTTAACCCAGGATGTAAAAGTTATGAATTAGCCCCTGTATGTAATGTTCTCTTCTACTTGGTTAAGCACAGTCTTACACAACATTATTCATTATGCTTCAAAATACAAATACTGATTAGTCAAAGAATGATACTTTTTAATCAACTAATAAATGTTTAGCTGTGCTCTAAGACAAACAGCAACTAGAGATATAAATGTCGCAATATCAATTACCATGAATGAAAAAAATATTATTCTTGACCATTGTCATTGAAATAAATCATTCTATCAAAAATAAAAACAGCATTTTTAAAACATTAATTTTACTTAAATTTTGGAATTTGCCTAAAAAGTTTGCCCACTTTTTTAAACAATGTTCTGTAGTAAAGTATATTTTAAGAGATCTGCCCCTGATATATTACAGAATGTGATAAATAGTTATTCATCAAACTGTTCTGTGAACATGCCCCATTTGCACTGTTGTAACAAGGACTATTCTCACAAGGGCCTCCTTCGCATTCGCCCAGATGGCGTGAAAAGTAGCCTGGGGGAAGAGTCCGATCATAACATTGTCATTGATACTAATTAATAGCATGATTCAGCTAGCTATACAGAGCAACATGCGATACGACTCAAAGCATAACGAGGTTGTTTCCTCTCTGAACCGTTAATTAACATTCATGAAGTTTGGAAGCGTCGTGGTGTAATGGTTCTGACTCTCATCTTTCAGGCAGAAGTCTGCGGTACGAGTCCTACCCATGGCGTTAATTTCCTTCAGCAAGAAATTCATCCACACTGTGCTGCACTCTACCCAGATGAAAAATGGGTACCTGGCAGGAATTTATTCCTTGGAATGCTTGAGCGCCTAACTGGCTTGCTCGGCAGTTATAGCCAGGGTAATAATATGGTATCTAGTATCAAGCGCAGTAGAGTGCATATGGTGATTGCGCTATATAAATTGACCTATTATTATGAAGTTAACTGTTAAAACAATTTGCATTACTTTCCAATATACCGTACGTTTACTTTCGTAAGATTAAATTGTGTGGAAGGATTTTTATTTATTCATTTCTTTTTTAAAATAAAATCTTTATTCAAATACATAATTGAGAATCACAAAATACATGGTAAAATGATTCATAAATAAAATTATAGAAATCATATTAATTCTATCAATCTCTGTCCATCAGTAGAAATAATAAACCTATTTTATTCGATTGTCATTGTTTTCTTTAGTTCTTTGTGAAATTCTAATTTCTTTTGAAACAAAAGAAATGATAAAGAGTTAGTATTGTATTTGGAGGAAAAGAAGTAATATTTTTATTTTTTTAGTATTAACTTTTGCAGCATCATCTCAGCCATAGTAATTCTTGAGGAAAGAATATCATTGAATTTGTAATTCCAAACTTGGGTTTTCATGGCATTTTATATTTCTATGATTATTATACAACATACCTCTTTGTTGTTTTCACATCTTTTTTAGGCCAGCAGTTCTGCATAGTGATACAGATCTACTTATTTTTAAGATAATTTTAAATTGAGATATTTAGATGCTTGCAGAAATGCTAGCCTTTCTGGAATATATATGAGGGTAGAAATTAAAATTGAATCACCAAACAGATGAACCAAAGTTTTTCTGATGAGGGAAATAATGATAGCAATACCCAAATACTCTCTTTTGTGAGATAATATTTGGCGCAGCTGTTGATGATTCATCTTTTAATTTCTTAGTATCTCCTTACTTATGTTTTTATCTCCTGCCAATTATGATCTCGTACGTATCTTTTGTTGGCAGTGAGGTAGGAAATTTGTTCATTTGATATGTCATAATCACTTGACATTATCATATTTGATCGCTTTCCTGTATATGCTACCTTCTCTTTGCATTTCCCCATCAAATTTCCCCCACAAGAACTTCTTCATCTTCATGATAAATAGAAAATTACTATTTGAAATTTAAGTCAGATGGTTATTTTTAGGTCACTTCATGAGGACATGATCATTACTTTTAGTTATGTGGAAGGTGAAAAAAGATATCTGACCATACATCTTCTGATTTTTATTTTGTCAGAATATATACTGACCCGCATTAATTAACCTATCATTCTTTCGTTCACAAAGAATCTTATGGCAGACATCTAGATTTCTAAGTTTAGAGCATTAATACGTAAGTTTGATATATAGCTTTGTGTAATTTCCTTTCATTTTTGCACATATTAGTCATTGATTCCTATAATTTACATAAAAATCAGATGACTGTGTCCAGTTTTTCACATAACTATAGATGTAAAAGTGACAAAAAAATCATTCTTTTCCACATGGAATAGTTTAGAAGAATAGTTTTGAGGACTTATTTTGTTAACTTCATATTCATGTATTTATTTATTTGGGGGGAATCAATTGCTTGAATGGGCATCAGAAGATATTTTGAATTTTAGGGAGAATATTAATGGATAATTGTTAGCATTTTAAGCCAGGTGTCTACTTTCAAGTCACTCCATTAGGTCCATGATTGTCATTCTTGAGTTATATTGAGAAACGGATGACACAGAGGATGATACCATGACCATACACTTTTAGTTTGTCTTGCTAATTAGCCATGACAAGCCTCATTACCTCAGCATGTTGGACCAATTTCTTGAAAGAAGTTGTAAATTAGGGGGTAAGGAATTAGGATGTGTCTGTGTGAGCTTGCTAATTTCTTTTAATGAATTACCCACACCAAATGTTATCTGATTAATCATGAGTAATTACTTTCAAACATAAATGTTTGTATAGCAGATTATTGATGTTGAATTAAGAAACAGAGCCCAGACAAATAAGCCCAGACAAATGAGTATGACAAAATCTATTTACTTAGAAATAGATCATGATTGAATTGTGTTTCATTTAGAAAGCAGAGTGTCCTTCGCATAATTAATGACATTTTGTGGAAAAAAATTGTCCAAGTTGACTTTTGAAGAGTCTTTCAATGTTGAAATATCGAGTTTTAATATTTTCCCAATGTATTTTTCCCGTTATTGCATGAAGAAAGTGGAACATATTTTTGTCAGTCCATTTTTATATATTTACTCTGTCAAGGACTATCAAAATTTGCCTTTTATGATTATTTGTTTCTTTGTTTTTCATGTTCATTACTACGCCAATTAAAAATTAAAAATGGAACCTTATCCCATCAGGACAGATAGAAGTATCAAAAATAAAAATTGAATTACAAACCCGATCTGTTTCAATAAAGTTGCAATTTGAATATGTTGACAATTTGATTAATTACTTTTCTTTAGAAAAATGTCTTGTATCTGATAACGAATTGTTACACATTTAATGACTTTCTGCTCAAAGAATATTTATATAATATTGGATGGCAATGAATTGAATACCAGGGAATATTGCACGAGTTAGGGCAATATTGCACTAATCGAAGATGAGTGCAATATTGGCCCTAACGAATGCAATATTTCCCGCATTTCATGAAATAAAGCCATCCAATATAATTATTATTATCTTTACATTAGCCTTTGACTTACCGGTATTATTGTAGAAGTACCAGAAGGCTGATCACTGCTTTGGGCATGCGTGAAATTGAAGCCGTGCAACATGGCCTAATGTTGCACGGCTTAAAACTCTCATATAGATAATAATGTTCTGTATTGCACAATGTGCAATGATTACGATTGTCCTGAAAGGATTGATATGGAGGGTGTGTATCCCCTGAACCTTTACCTGAACCAGTCACTTGCCGACATTTTGGTGGAACACCCCTTGCTAATTCAATCTCTGATAGGAGGAAGCAAATAAAGGAAGCATTTAACAAGTCACACAAATTAAGCTCATGATCTTGATGAACAATGATGCTTGGTAGATCAATCTTGTGTGAGACCAGAGGACTTAATCCCTTGATCTGAGTAATAGGAAGGTTTAGCTTAATCTTAATCCCATTCACCTTGCTCAGCTTAAATTGGGGTACAATGGAAGACATGAACACTCTACATGTCATTCCAAATGCCAAAAACTCCTAAAAATAGCAAAGACAGTGGTATTTAGTATTAAAGTTTTTAAAAAATGCAGAGTAAATACAGGATATAAACATTTGGGAGTAAAAGAAAATAAACAAGCACATCAGGACTTTCCCATAATTGTCTTATATATATATATATATATCGTGTAATAACTTGTAATGTGCAAGTAAAACATTTCAAGTATGTGTGCCTTTACTCAAAAACGTTTAATATTTTACAAGTCAGGCCTCATGAGAATGAATTAATCCGATGGTGATAATAAAAAAGTTATTATAGTGATACCGAAGAAAAATGTCATTTTAAGTTATGAAATGATGATTTGAATCAAATACAGTATTATATCTAAAAATCGATATTCAAATCTATAAACTAAAATGAAAAATGAAATCATCATGCCCTTACTTCCCAAGAAACTAATCACTTTAATTTTTTGTTTTCCAAACCTGTTCGGTATGAAGGTGTTAATATAATTGATTGTAGATTTAATTGCTGAAATTACAGTGGCAATGTTCCATAAACTGAAGAAGCAGAACTTTGATGATTATGTATAGAATAGAATAATAATAATAATAATAATATATGCAATTTATATAGCGCATGTATCCACTCTCATTGCTGAGTGCTCAAGGCGCTTTTACATTATTATTACCTTGGCTTTAGCCCGGCAGCCACCAGCGCACTTGGCGTTTCAAGGAATAAATATTCCTGCCAGGTACCCATTTACCTCACCTGGGTTGAGTGCAGCACAGTGTGGATAAATTTCTTGCTGAAGGAAATTAACGCCATGGGTGGGATTCGAACCTACGACCCTCTGGTTGAAAGGCGAGAGTCACGACCACTACACCACGGCACCTCCATGTTTAATAAAGGAGGATATTGGAAGGCCTCAGGTGTTGGCAGTATGTGATTTGTACCATGTGTTACAGAAATCTCACCTTTACCACTTAATGGTGCGGTCGATCATGTGTCATTTTGATGGAAACCTTTATATGTCATGGTTTTCAACTTGAACTTAATTAATGTTTCTAGAGTGTTCCTAATGGCCTTTAAATCATTTGATTATCCTCCATTGGCACATTCACGACCGCATTTTGTTGTAGTTTTTTTAATTTAACCGACCAAGGCCATGGTTAGGAACATTGAATTCACAGGACAAATGATAGGTTTTTAGGCCCTTAACAGTTCATTAGATGTCTAACACAGTTTACATTCTGTCATTGTGGGTAATTGTACCAAAAAAAAGAACTAAGAGAGGAAATTTGAAGGGTTATTCAAAATATATCAGATGAATTGTCTAAAAATAAAAAGTATCCCTTCTCAAATCCCATTGCTGCCACCCAGTTAACTTAGGTTTGATGGTCAGAATTAATATCTTTGTTAGGTAGTTCCCGTTATAAAGTTGTGTAGGATATTAATTGTGATTACAAGTTGTGGAATGTATTCTAAAATGGTGAATTCAAAGTTAGATGTCGGCTCCATGCTTTTTTGCTCTAGGTTAAGAGATATGTTTTAATAGCCAATTTGCCAATTTTACAGTATAAGTGATTATATCAATCTTAAGATGCTGTACAGTAAACAGTGCTAAAATGATACACACCCCAAAGGACACATTATGTGTAAGATCTTTGAATATTGCTCCTGATTTATCTGAACTATTTAACAAAATAAATGACTCATCCCAGAAAATGTTTTTACTCCCAAATCTGTAAACATTTGGATAATGATTTCATATCTTATGAAGACAGCTTCAATTAAGAAAAAGCCCATTCTAAAAAGCCATTCTAAAGATTTGTAAGTTTTAGTAAGTAGAGTAAGAAGTAAGAAGCTGAATAATGTTTTGTAAATGACGTTGTTTACAGTAAATAAATACTGGAAAGCTTATGACTCCGTTGAAATAAAACCATCATGTTGTGTTTATGAAACAGTGCAAATTGTAGATTATGACTTAATCGTAATTAAAGTACATGTACTTGTACACACTGATTTGTATTTGCATTGAACATTTTAAGACATATTATTAGCAATGCATTTTCATTAATGTGGGTTCCTCATGAAATCCATGAAACTAAAGATGTCTATCAGAAGAAAATTCCTGCTTTTAGGGCTTATGCTAGTATAAATTCCTTTGTTTGTGGTTGAAGACATATTTAATTTGGAGAAAATACCAATTATCTCCTCAGATAAAATGTAAATTGTATGTCATGTAGAGGAGATACCATTTGCATGTTAAAATACTTTGCTCGATGTATCAAGAGGACAATTCATTTTTTTCATGCAACTCAACAACATTATTCATTTCGGTTTGGCACTACTCAGTATTGTTTTTATTACTTTTAGGAGAAATGCCAACTGGAGGTCAAACCACGGAGAAGCTCCCTGAATGTTGAAAGTTTTTTGTCAAGTGTCCCAACAAAGCAACAACTGGAGTGGTTAACCACTGATGCCATAATAGTTAGAATCGTGGTCTTGGTTGATGAGTGGAAATAAATTTGGTCCTCATGATTCATGTCAGTTTGGGTGTGGATGGGTGGCTTAAGACCCACCTCTCACTCCACTTCAGAGCAATGTCACTTCTCATTAGGGTTCGTTGCTACGTAAGGCTTTGACAAGCTGAAGTGGAAGATCCCTCTGTAGAACGCCTAAAGCATTGAAAGTCTATGAACATGTTCTCAGATAGAGTCAAAGTACTTGGGATATTTTAAGATTGGGGTGGAGGCTACACTTCTCATTAGGGTTTGTCGCTACGTGAGGCTTTGACAAGCTGAAGTGGAAGATCCCTCTGTAGATCGCCTACAGCATTGAAAGTCAAGGAAAATTTCTCGGATAGATTCAAAGTACTTTGGATATTTTAAGATTGGGGTGGAGGCTACTTGAAGCTGGGGATTTAGTCTTTGTTTCAGTGGAAAGGTGAAAAGGTTACCAGCTGTCTGTTTCCAACATGTGACACCATATGCAGACTTTCCATCATAAAGTCGTATTCCTCTGTTATAATCAGGGAGTTGTTCTACTGTGACAACTCCCTGGTTATATCCTCCTTTGCCTCCGTCTTACGGGGTACTAAAACTTTAAATTCTTTATAGGCTCTTAGTGAATTATGTACCAAATTTATCCTCGTTTGCCCAAAGACACAATCTATTCACATGGCAAATGACAACTTCTTCACAATAGTCTGATTGAAGTTTGCGGATTAGCATTGCTAATTCGGACAAACATTGTAGCTTGTCCAACCTAGCAAGAAGCATATGTCACATCAGTGGTGAAATATGACTCTTTTGTACTATCAGGTGAACAAATATTTTCTCATTGTATGCTTTACACAGATATGTTTTTCAAATTTTGACATATTTTCTGATGGAGTTTAATAACTGGATCATAAAAGTTGTATGTAGATCGATACCCAATGCTATTTTTGTATGAACTGAAAAATACTGGTATCTTACAAATCCATTAAAATTAAGGAAAACAAACCAAATGTAACTGATAAAACAATGTGATTCAAGAATATCACATTGATTTTAAATGTTTTGAAAATGTACTCTTTGGTGCAATTCAATTATCTCATTTGTGAAAAGATCCATATTATATTTCACCTCTTTTCACATGACTTTTACATGAAATTGTACCCCAAATTAGCATCTTGTCAGCTTACCACAACGTACATTTATAGATTAAAAAAGGTTTGCGGTTGCACCATGTGGTGTAGGGTTATCTTTTAAGAAATAGGCCTGAAAAGGACTCGTCCTCAGGTGAAGGAATCACTTGTAGGAGACCCAGGTGTGAAGAGCACTAGAGTGGTGAATGGAGAGAAGTTGTTGTTGTTGAGGTTTAGGGGCGTTTATCAATCCTACTGGATTATGTACGCCATAGTGAAGTGAAGAGTAGCAGACAATATG
>BQKZ01008042.1:0-10520 GCA_036244855.1 Temnopleurus reevesii | reverse complement strand
TTCGTGGATTAATTTTATTTTTGGAAATATTTGAAGCCTAAAATATCTAGTTTTATTTCATGCCAGTATTTTAGAAAATAATTTTGTATTTTACAAGATATATATACCACGATCCAAAAATGCTTTAGAAAAACCATACGAATTATCGTTACCCCATCATAATTATAGTCTGTGCATGAGCAGATAAAGGTCATTTGAGACATTTCACCGAGTTTATCATCGACTGAATAAAATACTAGTATTCAGTTTAAAGAATCTGACACTGTCAACATAGAGCATTTTGAAGTATGTGACGTAATCCAAACTGGTCGCCGTGTGATGGCATTGCTCACAACATTTGCAAACAAAATTACATCATTAATCCATGCTATTAAATCTAAAATATAGCGTATTAATTTTCATTTTGTTTGTTGTCTTTGTTTCAGAAAATGTTCACTTTTTTCTAAAAATATTGTCTTTGCCCCCCATGAATCAAACGTTTCTTTTTCCTATGTTTTGAAAACTCCGAGAAAGTTGCCCTTATGTGTGACTAATACACTCGCTAAATGTCAAAGTCGAAACTTATCACAATTTGGAGTGATAGAATTATTGGCGTGACCTTTTGATTTTATGAAAATATGTGAAAAAGACACTAAAAGAAATTAACCCATCGTTCCCACCTCGCATTGGCCGAAGTGCCGGGGCAACTGTTTGTTCGCACCTGGTATATAGCACTGAACACTCTATGTCAAAGTGATATAGGTCAATCTCGTTTCATACTGATTGAAGTTGGAGCATTTCCGGATATTTAAATATTATATCAATATTTATTAATCATTTTAACATTTCAACATTTTAAAGGTTTACAAATTAGTGCAAACTATCTTGCCTGTAGGAAGAGTTGGTTGTCCATGAAAACTTCAATCATTTTATCATCATCTTCATCACCATCAACATCATCATCGTCATCATCACAAATGTTCTAACCATCGTCGTCGTCGCGGTCCTCTTTTTCTTCCTGTCTTTTAACTTCTTGTCTTTTTCTTCTTCTCCTTCCTCTTCTTTTTCTTTTTCTTTTCCTTCTTCTTCTTCTTCTTCTTCTTCTTTTTTTCTTCCTCTTTTCTTCTTCTTCCTCTTCTCCTTTGTTCTTTTTGTTATTCTTCTGCTTCTGCTTCCTCTTCTTCGTTCATCTTCTTCCATTTCTTCTTCTTCCTCTTCTTCTTCCTCTTCTTCTTCTTCTTCTTTTATTGTGCTGCTGATTCTTCTTATTCTTTTTTCCTCCTCAATACCATTCTTCTCTGAAGTTTCAACAACGACATTATCAGATTATTTAGCTATAACCAATTACAGTTATGTCTCAAATTTTATTTGCTTTTACTGTAAACCATAATAGACGACCGCGTTATAATTTGGTTAAGCCCCCTTCACATATACACAGTATGCAACACGGATGAAGACGGTGTGCCAACACGGTCTCAACTGGGTGCCAACACGATGTCAACACGAATGAGCAAGGAGTCAATACGGATATCACCAAAATAAAACCACGGTGTCTACACGAAAGGAAATTATGAACACGGAACCAACTGGGTTTCTACACGGTCTCTACAAGGGGTTACATGGTCTCAACTGGGTTACCGCGGAGTGAGCACGGTGACCGCGCTCGGGAAAATAGTGATTTTTGTTACCAATCAATTGGAAGAGTTGTCACGCATTCAAGGAACGAACACGGATCAACGCGGTTCATCGCTCCGTGTTAATCCGTGTTGGAACCTTGTTGAATCGTGTAAACTCCTTGATAAATCTTGCAAGACCGTGTACAGACCTTATATACACCTTGTTGCTTCGTGGTACCTGGAGAAAAAATGAACATGTTTAATTTTTGATGGCTTGATCACGGTGGCTACACGGTGATTCGCTATTTTAGGCTCCGTGTAGCAACCTTGTACATCCTTGGATAAACGTGTAGCCGTCGTGTAGCCACCATGTTGCCACCGTGTAACCAACTTGTCGGAAAAGATGATCTCTGAGCGCGAATGTTTGGCATATTTTGCTTACTTGAATGAACAACTAAATTGCATGTACTTAATGACAGCTGATAACGTGCTCACGACAATAAGACAGATGTAATATCAATGGGGTTCACCAATAATTGTATGGACTTGTCACTGTGTTGGCATTCGGATTAATAATAATAATTCAATATTTATAAAGCGCATAATAAAACATAGGAATTCTCTATGCGCTGTACAATTTTAACAATTTGCAATTTACAAATAACATAACTTAACATTTTCTACAAACTTAGTTACTAGACTATATCTAATGAAAAAAAATAAAACAATGATGATTAACAAAATGAAATAATAAATTTTTGAGAAGACAAGCGCATCATGTTCAGGAACTAATTATTTCAAGGCAAATAGATGGGTCTTCAATAAGGATTTGAAAGTTGTAGTTGTTGGAGCTTCTTTGATGGTTTTTGGAAGTCCGTTCCAGAGACTAGGAGCTGCAGCTGAAAAAGCTCTACCACCATAAAATTGTGTGTTTATTTTTGGTGTCGACAGAAGTGACTGATTACTTGATCGAAGGGTTCGAGATGGGGTGTATTGTTTAAGCAGATCAGCTAAATAAGAGGGAGAAGAACCATGCTGTGCTTTGTATGTAATTAACAAAATTTTGAACATGATGCGCTTGTTTACAGGAAGCCAGTGTAACTTCTTAAGAGTTTGTGTAATGCTGTGTTGGCGTGATGTGCGAGTGACCAGTCTTGCTGCAGTGTTTTGTATCATTTGTAATCGGTGAAGGTCATTTGCGGGGAGTCCAATGAGTAAGCTGTTACAATTATCTAACCGGCTCGTCACAAACGCATGTACCAGAGTAAGTGCAGCTTTCTTAGACAAGAAACTCCGAATTTTACCGATAGACCTGATACCAGCCATTGCAGATTTACAGACATATTTTACATGATCTTTCATAGTCATGTGCTGGTCAAAAATCACACCTAAATTTCGGGCACAGGGAACTGGTTCGATCAGAGAGTCACCAACATTTATATTTGATAAACACGGCTCTTTGCGAAACTTAGATGTAAAATGAAGAACCTCGGTTTTAGATTCGTTCAAAGACAATTTGTTTTTCACTGCCCACAACTTCACATCAGAGACACAGGCTCGTAGTATCTCTAATGAATCTTCTTGTTGATTCCTGTTGAACATAATATATAATTGCGTGTCATCCGCATAGAGCATAACATTTACATCATGAGATCTTATTGTATCAACCATTGGCGCTGTGTACATAGTGAAGGTAAGGGGGCCGATTACTGATCCCTGGGGGACACCTAGCTTGTCAGAATAAACAGATGAAGTTACATTATTTATTTGTACAACATGTGTTCTGTTTTCCAAATATGATGAAAACCATTGAAGAACAGTGCCACTGATTCCATAGTAGGTCTTCATTCTTTCAAGTAGCATGCCGTGATCGATAGTGTCAAATGCTGCACTGAAGTCCAGGAGCATCAGTACCACTTCCTGCCGATTATCTATGGCCATCAGGATGTCGTTCTGGACTCTGAGAAGTGCTGTCTCAACACTGTAATGTTCACGATATGCTGACTGGACTGTTGGAAGCAGATCATGCTCAGCTAGGTATTCCCGGATCTGTCGAGCGATCGCTCTCTCTAGTAGCTTTCCGATAAGATTCAAATTCGCGATTGGACGATAGCTGGATACATCATCGCGAGGAAGACTATCTTTTTTCAGCCTAGGATGAATAACGGCATGTTTCATGCATGCAGGGACCTCACCAATCTGCAAGCTGAAATTCACAATCTGGGCAAGAGCTGGGGCCAGAGAAGATATTACTTTCTTGAGTAGCGGAGTAGGTATCGGATCTAGATCACAGGAAGCGCTTGACACCCCTTTAACGATACTGACTAATTCGTCAACAGATATCATGTCAAACTCAGTCAGACTTGATGTGCACCTGGCGCTAGCTGGAACTAAGAGGTCCTCGTAGATGGTCGCATCTAGCTTTTGACGTATACGCTTGACTTTTTCATCAAAGAACCTGCAGAAGGACTCTGCAAGCTGGCCAGGAGATTCATGACAAGGTAATATCTGGGTCGAAGCATTCGGTAGTGAGAGAGTCCGAACAGTTCGAAACAAGCTTCGTTGATCACGATAATCAATCTTCTTGAGGTAGTACTCGGTTTTGGCTTGACGAAGAAGACGTAAGTAGGACTTACACTTTTCTTTGTAAATGTCCTTGTGAATTTGTAGTTCAGATTTATGACTTGCTCTTTCAGCTCTCCTTCGCTCTTGCTTAGACCTTCTAAGAGCATCTGAGTACCATGGGGCCTGCGGTCTGAGGACGAACTTTTTTTTCCTCTATTGGTGCATGATGGTCTAATAGCTTCCGCATCTCTGCATTGTACAGGTCCGCCAGATCACTGGTTGAGCATGGAGGATTTGAAAATAGTTGCGACTTCCGAATATCCTCCCTAAATTTACGTAGATCGATGTCTTTCAGTTTCCTTAGAGTAACAGTGTTCTTTACAGGAGAAGGCCGTGTGAAGGACAAGCCGCACATCACGGACAGGTGATCAGAAGGTAGAGATGTATCAGTCGATGGTGGCATCACGAGATCATCTCTTTCACGAGAAATGACGAGATCAAGTGTGTGTCCACTGGAGTGCGTTTGGCCTCTTACATGATTACAGAGATTGGCAATGTCTAGCAGATTGATAAACCTCTGTGCATCAGCATTGGTCGGGTCATCTATATGAAAATTGAAATCCCCGACAATCAAGAGTTTTTGGCGATTTATCGAGAGCATTTCAACCAGAGTAGACATTTCACTGAAAAAATTACTCACAGTCTCCTTCCTTTTAGCAGAAGATGGTGGTCTGTAGATCACGATGAGACGAAGATCTGCTGATCCAGATGATTTTAACGTGAAATCCATGTGCTCAAAAGACTGAAATGTCGATTCTTGGTTTGTGCTTACTTTGAATCCTTTGTGCAGCAAAACACCAACTCCACCTCCCTTTCCAGTGAGACGAGGAGAGTGGTAGAATTCAAAGTTCGGCAAAGTTGTCTTGATGTCTGCAAGGGCACGGTTATCACGATCAGAGTTAGTAAGCCATGTCTCAGTTATGGCGAAAATGTGGAGGTTTTTTGAAATTACATAGTCACATATGGCAGAAGATTTCCCACGGGCCTTGATAGATCGTGCATTCCATATTGCAAAGTTGGTAATTTGCTGTGGAACGAAGTTTTTCCTCTGGATCGTTACTACTTCTCGATTTTTCCGGAGAGAGGAGCCCGAAGGGGTAGTCTTTTCACGACGAACACTTATTCTTGATTTTATACGATTTGGTTCATGTATTTGTCTGATAAGTTGTACCTCCTGGTCCAAATTACACTCGTTATGTGGCCCAGCATTCCATTTAGTAGAGGTTGGCTCACCCTTTCCAGTCTCGTTGGGATCAGGAGCGTTGAAACCTATGGAGGCTTGGCGTCTACGTCTCGACCTTCCACCTTTAGAGCCTCGTCGAGTGGGACATTTCACCGCAATCTTTAATGATCGAAGAGTACACAACAGGTTTGGCTCCAATTTGGTAGTCCAACTTCGCAAGTTAAGGAGATCGGTTCTACTGTACGAAATCACCACTTTCTCTTGCCATTCCTGGAGCAGAGGTTGATGTCTCAAAGCACAAGGGTAGACACAATGTGGTGGTTGATGTACAACATGCTCATGCTGATGTTGGTATGGGCCAGGGTTAGGTTGAATATCTCCTGCCTTGACAAGGAGGAGTCTAAAAGTAGAGGTTGATGAAGAGTTGCAATAAAAGGGTATTCGCCGTCCAGTGTATTGATGGAATCGAGGTTGATTCAGTCCCACTTTCACTTGAAAAGATCCCTTCAATGACTCATTGTGACTGCCAAGTACAAGGTATAGAAATCCCAGTAAGGTTATGAGGGATCTCATTGAGTAGCCCATTGTTGTGATGAAAAGGTCTTTAAGTCAGCTATTCATGGATGACTGGCTTGAAGCAAGATGGTGGGAGGCAATACTCTATGTAGTATGGCATCAGTATCCAAAGTCACCAAAATTATTTTGATTATTGCGGAGAGATGGCAGATCAAAACACATCAAAATTGATCTAGCAGAGGCAGCAGTGCTTAACAAATCAGTTGGTGTAAACTTTAGATGAAACTAAACACAGAGACATGAAGAAAACACACACAAATCGGGAGACCGGCTCAAGCTGCTGTTACGCGCTTGACTCCATAATCTCCATAATCTCCAGATACCAAAACTGAAATTATAATGTCATGCTTTTGATACATTTCCAAAAGGTTCCTGAACGTCCTATCATGTTGGGACGATTAAAGAGGGATTGCCGAAAAAAAGCATTTTACTTGCTTGAGTTTGAGATTCAGGCTGACTGGTCATTATAAACGATGGGTGAATCAGCGGATGTCCATATAGTTGTGGATGTGTGTATAATTATGCTTTTTTTTAGGGGGGCTGTTGTCTTTATTGTTTGATTCAGCATTTCTGTCCCAATTTTAGAATAGGTGATGGGATATCTTTAGAAATACTTCTATGTATGCTATACTCATATATAACCCCCCCCCCCACTATTAAAATAAAAGAATTTCACAGAAAATCATCTAAATCATAAAATCATAAAAAGATCTAATAATGGAAAAATCTTGAATAATTGTTTATACTGGGGGGTCAATTTGACCCCCTTCCCGATCTCGGCCGTGGATCACCCGATCGCCGCGAAATTGTGCACGCACATAGAGCAGGGTGTAAACTACAACACTGTGTAGTTATTTTCTTTTTGAAAATTTATAAATTCTATTTTTAAATAATTAACTATGGAAATTTATGCATGAAATCACATGCATAAAGTTCACTCAATGCTCTTTTTCACTCAATAAAGCTCATAGAAGACTCATTTCTGGTGTGAATATTCTTTATGTCATTCCTCAAGACACTACCTGAAAAAAAAATTTGGAATGACAATTAATTTTTTATGTATTTTATTGTTTTATAAATTTCTCATGCATTCCATGTTTTTTTACCTTTTGTTTTCTATTATTTTTTTAACGAAATATATTCCAGAATATTTTTTGAAGCATGTTTATGCTAAAATGAATCAATTTCAGCTCATAAAAGTGAAAATTATTATTATTATTATTATTATCATTATTTATTCGGCAAGTTGCTCACCTACAAGGCACTGAACGGTCAGGCACCCTTCTACTTGTCTGAATTATTATCGTTTAAGTCGAACAAATATTCCCACAATTTACGAAGTGGACAGGACAAACTTATTCTAAAATTACCACATCTTAAGACAAAAAAGACACTTGGTGACTGCGCCTTCAGCTGTGCTGCTCCAAAACTTTGGAACAAATTGCCAATAGAAATAAGATCATCTCCATCTGTAGTTGTTTTTAAAAGCTTGTTGAAAACTCATTTATTTCGTGAAGCTTTTCAATAATATCTTGTAACTTATGCATTATTTTAGTAACAATATCCACAGACCCTAACATCACAGCGCAGTAGAGTATATCCATATAGTATCTGCGCTATATAAATGATCTAATTATTATTATTATTAAGTTAAAAACAAAACAATTACAGTATAATTAAATGATATACATATAAAAGAACTAGGTAAATGAATAATTAATTAAGACCAGCAGTTGGCTTGAGAGGGCTGCCGGGGCATGGAAAAGGAGAACTTAATCTCCATAACCCGCAGGTTTTCCATCCCATTCATCTCAAACCAAATGCTGAGTGAAGACACGTAAATACGGAGATTAATATAGAATACATAAGGAATACATTGTGAGCAGTATGATGTATCAAAATGACTATTTAAATGTTCTTATGTGGAATTGCTAAGTATTGGAAATGATAATGAATTTAATTGAACGCATATTATGAATTCTTGTCGAAATATTAAATATGTTTAGCAGAATATATAAAGCCTCTATAACCTCTTGCAACTTCTGATGCCATTAGATATGTAATTAACAAACCAAATAAACCAATGAGAAGTAATACATTATTCAATTCAATTCAAACATCACCACACCATAGTGAATCAGTATTTATATGTATGTATTTTAAGAGAGAAGGGAAAAAAGGTTAAGGAAAGAAAGGGAAAAGGAAGTAAGTACAGCTTAGAAGACAGTGGATAGAACTTCTTGACGGAGAAGAGCAATGATTTTAGTGATGTTTCCATAAATTAGTTCATCTTTTACGTGTATTGGAAGTCCTTCCCAAATGATAGGGAATCTATGAATAGTGGTTTGATGTAGTCGTTCAGTTCTCGCCCTCAAATGTTGGAATAATATTGTATGTTCACTCTGGCGTGGCCGTACGATGAGATTGTCCTTTATTACCTTACAATTTACTAAACCATACAGGGTTTTGATCACAAAGGACATCATGAGGTACTTTCTTCTTGATTCAAGAGTGAACCAATCCAGGGCTTGTAGGCGCTCCGAATAAAATATTTTGATCTTCGTGAATTCTGACTGTAATCACAATTTACATTGACTTTGTACACAAAATCACGTTTTTGAGAAATTTTCGGTCTGACATGCATGTACAAAAAGTGGCGCGGCGACATAGCTATACGCCCGATTTTCGCGGAAATAGTCTTAAAAGTTGCGCAAGACTTGAACGAAAAAAAAAGTCAGCGAGTCTCGCGGTGAAAAAAAATATGCGCGACGGAGCGGTCGCGAAAAATTGTCGAGGAGGGGGGGGGGGGGTCAAATTGATCCCCCCTCCCAGTTAGAATAGGGTTAACACAACAAAGGAACCAAACAATTTATTGTAAATAAAAAAATACAACAATAGGAATACGCTCAGTTCTTCAACGTTAGAAGGTGTTAAATCAGAAATATATAGATATTTAAATTAAATCGGATCGGTTCAAAAAAATATTCAGTACGTTGCCCACCCCCCCCCCTCCTTAAAAGTTAGCGTAAAGGAACTGATAATATAACAATTTACTGTACCAAATATGGCAAATTTGAGACACTAAACTCTATATAAACAATGGTAGGTAAATACGTGTTACAGGAAATAAGATCAGGCACCTGTAACATAAAGAGATAAGATTAATTTTGCAATTAATTGTATCTCTTTGCTACGCACTTTGTCATAGACTTACGATTGATATTTATCGTAAGTTTAATTGCATCTTTTATGTGACAGGCCCCAGATACGTGGTCTTATTAGTATCATCCTTTTGTAATGAATATGTTGCTCATATATTTTCTCCTGAAACAAATGTATTCAACAAAATTGGCTGGTAATAAATGAATATTCTAAAATCAAGGGTCAATGATACTATTGGGTTATTTTTAACGATTTTTAGCTAAATCCTTTTTTCCCTTGAATATTTGATATTGCATTTCCTTCTCATGTTTACAATGAAAACATTAGAATTTCTATTTGTAATACATCCACATGTGTTTTAATGGGTGGCTTTTACTAAACCTGTAAAACGTAATTGTAATTTGTGATAATAAAATGATTCATGAATTTTGACATTAATAAACATAAATTGAAAAAAAGATATTTGAAGTAGCACATTTAAAGAAATATTTTAGGTAATTTATGTGTTCTATACCTCATACTATTATTGAGGTTCAATGCATGTATAAGCTTACACATTTTTTTTTAATTTAACTAAATCAATTTTAGACTGATGTGAGATAAAATTTATGACGTATACAAGCATCATGAGCAATGAAAATTGCATATTACTACTCATCAAAGTATATATGTAGATAAAATTTAGAAAAAAGTTCGTACCAACTAGAAGCTAGACAGTGGATACACCGTGCAAACACGGCGAATGATTGGCAACATGCTGTCTACACGATGGCACACGGTGTCTACACGATGATATACGGTGTTTACACGATGACACACGGTGTCGATACGATGATACACGGTCGCTACACGGAGTCAACAAGGAAAAGTTTGGACCGTGTTGGCTGGTTCTAAAAAATTGTGCAGGTGTTTTTCACTTTCCGTTAACACGGTTGAACGCGGATGACGAAGGAAGAAAACAAGGTGTCTACACGATGCAACACGGTTCATCACGGAACGACGAACCGTGTTAATCCGTGTTGCTTACCGTGTATTTGTGAAGGGGGCTTTAGTTCGTTGTCATTTTAAATCAGATGCATTTTCAAAAACTTCTATATGTGTTAGAAATTACAATTTCAAATTGATATATTTAAATTATAATAATTTCACCTGTTATTTTGTTTCTTTTCCATACACAATAGTGTAATATATCCAATGAATATCCAATTAATATCGAATGTCAAACTAAAATGTGAAAGTAGGATTTGGGGTCAACCTGGTTTTTGCGTACCCACAAAGTTTTTTTTTGCGGATTTTATATCTTTGACGTATGCTGATTAAGAATCTGCATGGTGCTGGATTCACAGACCCTCTAAACCTGGGGGTAGACATGATTTAAT